>JAZAVJ010000253.1:0-68701 GCA_037954315.1 Neonectria punicea | reverse complement strand
TGTATGTGTGATACTGGCTTCATCGCCAGTTGTTTCATCTGTTTGCTCTATTCCCGCCGCCGTTCGCAAGAACTGTGCCGTACAATGTACACGCACATAACTATATGTATAATCACATGCCATCGCTTATAAAACACAAACCAACGCGAAATATATAACACAACGCACCTCATACCCGTTCATCCAACTTTGTGGGTATCTTCGGTGCTGAGAATTACCGCCAAATAGCAGCCGAATACAAAAGTGGCCCCCGCAACGTGTTGCTAGAGGGCGTTGCTGCTCGCCATTCGTCGTGAACAATTGCTTCCCACTCTCCCTTCGAACGCCGGGCTAGAAGTTTTGCTCCCATGGCGTCGACCCTCTGCTCGCGCTTTCGCTCTGGAGCCGCTCGTTCTGGTCCCGGAACCATGATGCCCCTTCCTCCATCTCCTCCCGCATTGTCCGCAGCTCGCTCATCAGGTTCTGCGCATCGCTCATAACTCGCTTGTGCGCCTTGACCTCTGAGGCGGCCTTTCCAGCTAACTCTCCGTCGTCGTCAGTCACCCGTTTCCTCTTATTCTTTGCGGCTAAAGTCTCCGTTGCTTTGGCGTTGCTATATTCTTGAGATCCCGAAAGCACATTTTGACCACCTGGGCGTGTCAGGTCGGCAATGGATGCTCGCCGGACCACGCCGCTGGTCGGAGGCCCCATGGAACCAATCTCTGAATATCTCTTCTTTCCGTATCGTGTATCGTTAGCGAGCGATTCGGGGAGGGCGGTGCCATCTGGCATCTGGACGATGCCCATAGCCTTTAGTCGCCAACGTTCGGAAACCTTGCTGACTCGGGTTCCCGAGTCTGAACTGCCAACGTCCCTTGATGACATTTGAGGCAGCGAGCGACGGAAGCTGGCTGGTCCGTCACCCAAGAGCTGTTCGCGCAAGGCTTGTGTTTTGGAACCGCCCTTGACGGTTGAAGAACGCGATAGCCTGGATTGGCTGCTGGAGACTGAACCGTTGACTGAAGGCACCTTATGGACAATCTTCGCCGCCGCCGCCTGCTCGTTGTTGACTCCCGATAAAACACCCGAAGAAAGTAGAGCATCTTGTGCCTGTCGCTTGCTGGGCTTCTTGTGCTTGAGCATATCCATGAACTCTTCAGGGCGATTCACTTCTGCTAGTTCAGCCCGCTCCTTGGCTGCTCGTCGAGCTGCCTCCTTCTGAGCCTTGAGATGCGCTGCTCGTTGAGTCTCATAGTAAGTCCTCATCTGGTCACGCCCGCTCCGTCGAAGCTGACTGAGGCGGAGTTCTCGTGCATTGTCACGCCATCGGTAAAAGTACTTGACCGAAAGACTGTATACGCGGAACTGCGTTGCTTCTGCAAGAGCACGCTCCTTCTCCTCTTGTTGCCTCTTCTTGTTCTGTTCTTTCTCAAACTTCCTAAAGACGCTTTGCAAGATATTGTCCAGCATGAAAGCCTGGAAGTCTTCTATAAGCCCGTCGTCTCCCTGGACATACCACTTTGTGATGTCGCCCATCATGTCGCGAGGAGGCGCGGGGGGAGGTGGGGGGCTTGTCGGTTTCGGGAGAGAAATAGGCGTAGTGGTAGCAGTTGTCGAAGGAAGCCCCAGAATGCTTGGCGACGAGGACGGTTGCATGGAAGACGTGCCGGCGAGAGAAAACGTCGGTTTTGTTGACGCTGTTGTGCCAGGAATAGGAAACGTGGTACTCATCGCTGGGGTTTGGCTTTGAGTCGGAGGTGTTGAAGTTTTGCCTAGCATGGTTCCTAGACTAGGTTGCGGTCTGGTCGACGGTGGTAGAGCCGTGCCGCCAAAAGTGCTAGGTGTGAATGAACCGGGGCTTGTGGTAGCTGGGGCGAAATGAGACGAGGTCGTAGGTGTAGGTGGGATGAGATTGATCCCGGGCGCCTTGACTGGCTCGGTTGCCGTACTTGATGGAACCTTAACTCCGTTCTGTTGTCCGAGAGAAGTCCCAGTCCATGGACTTGTTTGCGGCTGAGTAGAGAAGGAAGGGGGGTTCGCAGGCTTCACAGGCTGGATTCCCGTTGAATCGGATGCGCCAGCCGGAGCAAATGGGTTCTTTGATGCAGGGACATTGTTGGCAACCGGTGGTTTTGGAAACGGCGCGAAGCCTGGCGCGGCTCCATTCAATGTCCCTAGTTGGCCTGGGGCGCAGTTGAATGCGGTGTTGGCAGTGCCATGGAAGGCTGATGGAGGCGTTTGCCCCGGCGTCGAGGCGAATGGACTGACGGCTGGTTTCTTGACTGCCGGAGTAGCTCCTGGTGCGAATGGGTTCGGTTGAGATGGTGTTTGTTGGAAGGCTGAACCAGAATTTGAGAGGTTTCCGTGAGATGTAGTCCCTAGAAACGAAAGCAAGGTCAGAACCAGTGGCTACGGGCGTTACATTGCCAGATTTCCAGTGGTTCGTCTCGAGCCATCTTGATGCCCCGGAAATCATCCCGTAGGCTATGGCATCTCAAGTCTCCGTCTGAAAGCGAGTGTCCGTTCGATTGTGTAGTAAAGGCTCTTGTGGATAGTGGTACACCAGAGCGATGGTACGCAGGATCTTTGGCGCACATTATGTACTAGGGGTTTGGGGAGCTTACCTGGATTGTTGTTAAGGGCACCGTTGCCTCCCAACCCACCCGTAGATGGACCAGATGATGCAAATGCATTACGGGTTGTGGTAGTTCCTGTCGGAATGGACGGTTGAGTTGTCGGGGTTTCCGTGTCTGAAAGGAAAAGACTTTCCTCCGCAGACCTGTTCGTCATAGATTTCAGCGCATTCGGGTCCTCGCAGATACTCTGGTGGATCAAGTCTGGAAGCGCTCTTGAGCCACGCTTCCGTTCCACCAATTTACGTGAGAACTGGTGTGGTAGTCGATGGTGAGGCAGAGGTTTTCGGTTGTCCAAGATCAAATATTGACGGCTGCCATCTGGCGCCTTGGCCTCGAACTGGCCAAATTCGAAATTGTGTAGTTCTGCGAAGCTAACAGCCTCCTCGATGGTGTCGAATCGGAGGAACTTGTTGAGGACTGCAGTAGTAACGTCTTTTGAGGACTCGCGTGGTCGACCTAGGGCCTTCTTGATGGAGGTCAAAATAGACCGTCGAAGGTGAGGGAAATGACACTCTGCAAAGCAGGCCATGGTATATGATACTTTGGGATCTTCGACAATCCGGAAATAGCTGTAGTAGGCCGCTGATGCAGCCAATGAGGGTGCATCCTTGAGAGGTCCATGAAAATGTTGAGTATTTTGAAGAGCTTCCACCAGGGAAACCGCAGTCCTGACTTCGTCAGAGTCTCTCCATAGGTTGGCCTTCCATTGTCGTTGAAGGGTTTCGATAATATTTGGGTCGAATGCATGGAAAACGAGGTAGTAAGCGCGAAACTCTGCCTCATTCTCGCAAACAACACCCTGCTCATTGCAGTCGTCGTAGAGATCACGCAGAGAAAGCAGGGCCTTGCCAAGCTGTTCCAACTCCTGTTGCTCCACGAAATCCTGAGGCGCCTTGCCTTCTTGAGAGAGAAGATGTAATGCCGTGACGTGGAACCTAGCGATATTCTCCAAAACATAGACCTGAATCTTCATTTCGTCGGGGGTAAGAGATGAGAAGAAGGTAAAGTCGCGTCGGATTGCGCGGGTTCGATCCCAAAGGAAGCTGTGCAAAGTTGGTAGATTGGCATCGTTTCGCAAAAGGTCATCGACCAAGTAATCGAGAGTTCGTCGTAGGGCGCCTATAGATCGTACATCCATGGGCAGCGGGGCCTCTTGACCAGCGGCAGAGCGCGCCAGCTTCTTGACCATGCGTTTGGTGTCGGGAAAGGTTGTCTTGCGGCTCTTTTCGGGGAGGTGGACGTCCATCTCGTTGATGCGCGTAATCTTCTCGTACTCAGGGCACATGTCCTCACTAATACCCTTGAAGTTGATGGCATCTTGTAGGGTCTTTCGCTTTTCCGGATCATCGATAAGGCCAGCCTTTGTCAGGGACGCGCGCACCTTGTCGCGATACGCTTCATACTTCTCTCGGAACTTGGTCACTTCCGCTTTGTTCTCAGGATCCCCAGGCTGGGACGGCCACTGCGGCGGATTAATTCCATCCTTCCTCAGCTGCTCGTAAACCTTTCGGGCGTGCGGATCGTCGGAGTGATAAGATGCTGGGACAGGATTGCCGTCCAGGTCGGCGCTCGAGGACGAAGTCGGTCGCGATCCTTGGTTTCGCGTCGCGGCAAACGGTTTCCCATTGCCACGCGCGTTCAGGGGCGGAGTCTTCTTTGGAAAGTCGGCACCGTTGGTTCGGTTCTTCTTCGCGTCCGTGGCTTTCTTTTTTCTGTCGTCGCCGTTCTTGCCTTTTTGTTTGCCTCCATCGCTCAAGTTGGCATCCTGTTTCAGGAACGGATTCTTCACCTTTCGCTTTCCCTCGTTGTCGCTCTGGTCGGCTAGAGGAGACTGTCGTTTGTTTCGCTTCGCCCGGGCGGAATCGCTTGCATCGACGCCAAATGCGCCGGCACCGTTGGAGTGGTTAGCGAAGGGGTTGTATGCTGGAGACGGGCTCTGCGTCGGCTGGCCAAAGGTTGAAAACATCTGGCTTGATGACGCAACGGACGTCGCAGTCATCTAGGGAATCGTTTGAACATGGGGGAGAGGTTGCAGCGCGCAGAATGTGTGACGGGAGAACAAGGCGTATGGTCGGAGGCTGATGTTGAGGTGAGCACATGGACCTTGAGCCTCTGGGAAGCTTTTGCTATTGTTGACGCATTCACACCACCACGTGACCCGATCTCTCCGGCCACCCCGCCAGCGCATCGCGCTAGACCGCATTCGTCACCTTGGTTCTCAGTCGGCAATTGAACACAGATTCATAATTCCGCAATCCAACGCGTTATGCAAAAAAGACTTCATTCAGATTCATTACGGTAATACGGCTGACTTTTATGACTATCCCTATCCCAAGAGGTATTTCTATACCCGAAATTTGTTCACCTTATCCGACCACGAATTCGAGCTGGTCCAAGGTTTTGCCTGATCTCATCCAGCTGCTCTAGGCCGGTTTGGGGCCGCATCTTCTTGGATGTCCGATGGCCCGTCTTGACGTAGTTTCCAAGGAAGTCATCAAGAATGCCGTCGAAATCGCTCCGTATCGGCCCTTGGACGCTAGACGCTGTTGAGATAGCCGACACTGATTGCATGTCGTCTTCACCATCCTCGTTGTACGCCTCCTCGATCTTGTCAAACCTCGCGTCAAGCAAAGTCATCTGCTCCGTTCGCACGAGCGACGACGATGTCATGGAGTAGCTCGAGGCGTTGGTGAGCGCTCCTTTTCTCTTCTTCCGCCTTCCACCGTTTGTAGTTGTCGTCCAGTTTGATTGCATCTCAGACGGTGAGGCTCCGATGGGCGGCCGGCCACCCTTTTGCTCCTTCTTGAACTGCTTAAAATCCTCCATCCAGTCCTGGGATGGCCCCTGTTCAGGTTGTTCCGCTGGGTCTTTGACGAGTTGGGGGACGGTGTCCTCCTTGTACTCCTTGGCGGGCTTCGCGGTGTCGTCTGACTCCCAACCATCATCGCCATCGTCAAATTCTTGCTCGTCAAACTCGTAGTCATCAAGTTCTCGTCCATCTTTGGCGAGCTCCTTGAAAATATCGTCGTCGTCCTCGACATAGGCATCATCTTCCAAAGCCTCCAGAACCTCCCGCAACCGCGGATCCATGTCAGGCTGGAAGCCCTTGATGGCGTCTGGAATGTTTTGCTGTGCCTCATAGGTAACCCTTGTGAGATTTTTTGAGGGCAGAATTTCCTCATCCAGAATCCCACTCGATTTCTGCTCCAGGTCCAACGTTCTCAGGGCATCCTCTAGAGATTCCTTCTGCTTTCCCTTGCCCTTGTTCGCCGCGTCCGTCGACTCGAGAAAGACAACCTCGCCACCTCCGGTGTTGAGATCTCGCAGATGCTGCATGTAATCGTATTCGGAGTCGTCGTAGTAAACGCCATGGCTGGCAGCCTCGCCTTCGTTCGCTCGGATGTCGTCGGCCTCGTACCCCAGCTCCGAAGCAAGGTCGTCTAGGTGCTTCGCCTTGGAGGAACCGTCTGTGGGCTGCGTCGGGTTGAGCACCATGGAAGGCGCATTTTCGTCGTGGATGAGCGGGTCATTTTGCGGTCGGTGGACGAGCGTGAAATGCTGCGCCGTCTTCTTGTTGCTAGAAAGAGAGTCAGCCAAAGAGATTGACAGGGGCGCAATTCGTTATAAGACTCACATCCACTTTCCGCGAGCCATATTTGCGACTTGAGGCTGAGAAATCTGTTGGTAGACGAGGATATCAGGAAGATTCGCGGTTAGGCAGCGAATCCCACTTCTCTCTGGGCGCAGAAATCTTAGCGGGGTGCACGAAAAAATCCTTATCATGAATCATACAGTTATCGCCTGCACGGGCACTGTATTTTGGATCAGTTTAAGGTGTGAGTCGGACAGTGCTATCAACCAACCCCACGGTCGCGCCCTCACCCCGAAAATTTGCCCCTCCATTCCGTCCATTATTCAGCGGGGCAACAGTCGCTTCGCAATGCCCTCTCATCGCAGCAACATACGCACTTCTTCGTCCATTCTATCATACATCTATATTGCGACCTGTGCTTATATCGCTCGTACAGTCCCTGTTTCCCAAGTAAACCCGTCCTAGAGGGACACCACCGCAAAGATGGTTATGCCAAAGTCCAAAAAGACCGTGGGGTTGGGCAACACCCTGATGAACGACCGGTTCGGCAAGAATAAAGGCGGCGACAGGAAGAGGACGTCCGCAGTCACCAGAACTAACCACGCCACTGGAGAACAGTATCTAGTCAACGAGAAGGAGGATGCGTCGTGGGTCAAGATGCGCTCCGTCACGGAGCAAGGCGCACTCGACGAGTTCCTTGCCACGGCCGAGCTTGCCGGCACCGACTTCACTGCCGAGAAGATGAACAACACTAAGATTATCCACACCGACCAGAAGAACCCCTATCTTCTCTCTTTCAAGGAGGAGAAGGATGTTCTCGGCAAGCACAAACTTCACAAGCAGCGCTTGACCGTTCCCCGAAGGCCCGAGTGGGATGCATCTACAACCCCCCAAGAGTTGGACGTCAAAGAGCGCGAGGCCTTCCTTAACTGGAGGCGAGGACTGGCTGAGCTGCAGGAGAACAACGACCTATTGATGACCCCCTTCGAGCGAAACTTGGAAGTCTGGCGCCAGTTGTGGCGAGTTATCGAGCGATCGGACCTCATCGTCCAGATCGTCGACGCCAGAAACCCTCTCCTTTTCCGGTCGGCAGATCTCGAAACCTATGTCAAGGCCGTCGACCCCAAGAAAGAAAACTTGCTCCTCATCAACAAGGCTGATATGATGACTGCCACGCAACGAAAAGCCTGGGCCAAGCACCTGCGCGAGGCAGGGATTTCTTACAAGTTCTTCTCGGCCCAGTTGGCCAAGGAGATGATCGAAGCGAGGGATCTGGAGGAACAGGAGCAGGAGAGTGAGTCAGATGAAGAGCCCGAGGCCGGTCCCTCGTCATCTTCAGGTCCTTCGGAGGAGCAGCCTGAGAAAGAGGAGGCGAAAGAGGAGACCCAGAGCGCACAAGAGGGCGCGCCTCTAAAGGAGGCGGTGGACGAGGACACAGAGATCTTGACGGTCGAGGAGCTAGAAGAAATCTTCCTCCGATACGCACCAGCAGACGCAGGTAAGATCCCCAAATCTCCAATAGACCTAGAACATCGCTCATCTCTCCCGTTAGCCGAGGATCACAAGCTCCAGGTGGGCTTGGTTGGTTATCCCAACGTCGGTAAATCATCCACCATCAACGCCCTCATCGGCGCCAAGAAGGTCTCCGTCTCCTCGACGCCAGGAAAGACGAAGCACTTCCAGACCATCCATTTGAGTGAGAACGTCATTCTTTGTGATTGTCCCGGTCTCGTCTTCCCCAACTTTGCCACCACCAAGGGCGACCTCGTCTGTAACGGTATCCTCCCCATCGACCAGCTCCGCGAATTCACGGGGCCCGTCGGCCTCGTCACCCAACGCATTCCCCAAGCCTTCCTCGAGGCTATCTACGGCATCCAGATCCGCACTCGCGCCATCGAGGAGGGCGGTACTGGTATCCCCACTGGTTCCGAGCTCCTCCGCGCATACGCCCGCGCCCGAGGCTTCCAGACACAGGGTCTCGGCCAGCCCGACGAGTCTCGAGCCGCTCGTTACATCCTCAAGGACTACGTCGCCGGAAAGCTCCTCTTCGTCTCGCCCCCGCCTGGAATCGAAGACGCGGACGATTTCAATCGCGAACTGTACGATGAGCTTCACCTTCCCGAGAAGCGGCGTCCCGCCCTCGCCGCCGCCCTCGACAACCTTTCCCTCGCCGGCACAGACGCCGCTTCCAGCGAGGCCATCACCGAGGACGACGTCGTGGACATGATCACCATCCCCGCGGGCCCCAAGACCCAACAGCTCGACAAGGGCTTCTTCAACCCCAAGTCCCAGGGCTACAAGACCATGCCCTTCAGCTACCAGTACACCGAGCAGGGCCGCGTCGCCACCAAGGGCCTTTCCGGCCGCAAGGCCCGCACCGTCGTCGCCATAGAGGCCGGCGTCGAACCCAAGGACGTCCAGGCGATAAACAGCAAGAAGCACTTCAAACTCAGCACTAAGGGTAGCAAGAATAAGCGCCGTGCCGGAAGACTGGGCGGCGACGATGATTAGGTGGATGGATGAGCGGCGGCGAAGCAATGTCCGGCAAGGTGACATGGTAAAAAATGACATGAGATGGGTTATGTTATGACAACGGGATCATTTGTTAGGTTGGTCAGGGTCTGGTCATGGGTTCTTGGTTGTTGGTTGGTTGCCTTCCTAACTGTGTTATGAAGCCACGTTCTCGCCCTACTGGGCAAGTATGAAAATGACGTTTTCTTTGTTAAGATCGGATTTCCAAGTGTGATAGATGACGCTGTACGTGATTTGGCCTCCAGAGTATTGGTCTTTCACTTGAAAAATATGTTCCAGTAGATCGTGAGCCACTGTACTTCAAGCCGGCCTGGTAAGCAACCACAATGCAATCACGGGGTCACAGAGCAACAAATTTGATAAAAAGGAAATCTCTTGTGGGTATTGACTGTAAACAATGCCTGTAGTTCGCCGGGCAAAAATGATTGTACCGTGTAAAACCAACGCAAGTGCCATGCCATGTATGCTAATACCATGCCGTCCCAAACTCCGTAATGCAAGGTATCCTCCCGCACGTGCCGTTGTGGCGTGTCTCCGTTAAGAAGAATCTGTGTTTCCTTGTTATGACGATATCATCGATTTCCCCTTGACTCCCGGCGTTCTTCGGTCCTACGAAATAGCCGTTTCGTGCCACCGACCTTGCCCAATTCCCCAAACCGCTTCTCGCTTGCTGACGGTGTCCTATGATCGCCACTGGCGAGTCTGACCTTCTCTTTCACGCTCTCAACCCATGCCTTGTTCTCATCGCTCATCTCGACCTTCTTCCCTGTGGGTCCGGCCAGTCCCAGGAACGAGCTGTCATCCTCGGCCCAACTGAGACGGGAACTCGATCTGGACCTGTTGGACTCTTCTGACGATGGACCTTCCTCAGCTGGCGGAGCAGTAACCACAGGGGTCTTGGGGAAGAGTCGCGGTGACTCGCCGGTCAGGGCCCCCACACTCCGTCGCGTCTTACGAACAGCAAGGGGCGACAATGGCGAGGCTTCAAGAGCTGAAGCGGGCCGAGCTACTGGGCTCGAACCCATGTTCGATCTGCGACCGCTGGGTATCACATGGGGTTGTTCTTGGATTTCGACCTTTGTGTTCTTCCCGGCAGCAGAGCGTCGTTTGTGGTGGCTCGCATACTCCTTTAGGTATTCCCCAAGATCTGCCCAGCCTCCACCGACGCGAACCATGACACGTTCGCCTTGCTCGCCCACGCATCGGATGAAGAGCTTGATGGGCGCCTCACCAGTTGACCGAGACAGATGGTAAACTTTGATCTCCTGTCGGCTTCGACTTCGGGGTTTCAAGTTCTTAGCCGGGGAGAGGGTGAAGGAGGGTGTACCTGCCCGCGAGGAAAGACTTGAGGCACTTCGGCGGAAAGGTTCGATAGAGGGTCTCTGCCGAATCCGTGGTAGTTGAAGGTCCGGCGGGTTCAAGTTGATAGGAGGCAGCTCATTTGACAGCTTGATCTTTGCTGGAATGGCCGAAATGATCTGGCTGATCTGCTGCTGAAGCTGTTGATCCCCTGTGCTCCCTCGTCGGTCGAAGGAGTGCGAGAATTCCGAAAGCGAGATGGAGTCGTCGAAATCATCCGCGAACGAATCGTCTAGAGCGTTTGCCATGAGGAAGTCGTCATCGTTCATGCGGGGTCCAAGCAAAGGGCTGCCAAACGGCGGGATGGAGGACTCTCGAGTGTCGACAGCTGCAAGGGGCGGTGAGCTTGGGGGGCTGGCTTGGAGATATTCGGCCTCGTGAATTCGAGTGCGAGGGAGATCTGGTGAAGCAGACACCTCAGGGAGGTCGCTTGACAGCCCATCAAAGTGACTTGAAGTCCGACGGGTGATAGTAGAGTTTCGCGACAGATCGCTAAGTCTAGCAACAGGTCGAAGGGGTGGTAGGTCTGGTGAGTCGTCCCCTTCCATGAAGCCTAGCGTATTCCCGATATCCTCAGAATCCGTTGCGAACCTTTTTGTAGGGGTTTTTGGCGGCTCGGCCACGAAATTGGGATGTTGCCCAATGGTTGGTGTGGGTACTTGTGATGCAGGGGAGGCCGGTGCAACATCTGCGGTGCCATTAAATGAACCGGCGAGCTGCTGCTTCGGCTTAACAAAGTCTTGAGGAGGGTTTTTCGACTTGGTTCCAAGGAAAGCAACTTCTTTCTGGGTATCCAAGACTACAGTCTCTGCCTCTGAAACTCCAGACACCTTTCTAGGGTCACCACTTCCACCGGATGGAGGTTGTGGACGAGGCAGCTTCAGTGGGATGGGACCGAACTCGACATCGCTACCGAAAGAGCTCTCGGTATCGTCAAATTCCTCTGCAATGACGGTGCCATTTTGTGTGAAAGATTCCGAGGGTTCGTATCCGTCAACAAATTTCTTGACAGGTGATGGTGAACGAGGTTGAGGTCGTGACTGTAACGACTTGGCCCACTCGGCCTCTCTCATCCTTGCCTCACAGGCAACAACCCATTCGGCGTAGCTCGTCTCGGCAGTTTCCATCCGATCTAGCCATTCGTCGGGAAGAGTATCGGGCAAGCCTTCGAGGCAATCGAGCATGTAATCGAGGCTGCGACCGGGTTCGGAAATCTTCTTCTCAAGGACCAGCTTCATCACATCGAAGTCTTTCTTCATCAGCGTTGGCCCTCGCGGAGAAAGTTCGTCCTCCGGTTGAGTCTTGCTAGAAGACATCGAGATGGCGTTCCAGCCGGACTTTACGGCGACTTCTGCGTCCTCAATGGCAAGAAGCAAGGAAGGGACACGACGTAACACGCTCAATCGCAGGTTCCATGTTTGCAGCAGCCGAGAGACTTTTGCCAGGTTCGGCAATGCCCTAACCACAATTGCTGTGATGACGGCGGTCAGATCGTCCATGCGGTTGTAACTGGAACTCGACAGAACGCCGGATCGAGTGAATTCGGAAAGAGGAGTGCCCGGTCGGGACAAGGGCAGGATGTGGTTGTTGAGGACATGGGCCTTGATCTCCTCGATGTCCAGATTGTTCAAGTCGCGCTGGATATTAGCCAGCCTTTGTTCGTATCTGACAACGTCCTTGGAAGGTAAGCTGCCCATGTAGTCATTGTCGTTTTCGTCGGGTATCGTGGCCTGAGAGAGCCTTCTACGCTTCGCACTGGGCATCTCGAATCCGGCAGGGCCGCCCTCGGACGGCCAAGGCCAATTCTGCAGTTCTTCAACCCATTCCCAAATGGATTTTGAGGTGACGGCGGTGCGCATAGTGAAGTCGCGTTCGGTCATGGAAGCCCCGGTCAGACATGCCCGGAGGGCGCCGGTGGCGGTGGACAGCGCATCCACGGCGGTGCGCGGTGCCAAATTTGCGAGGATATCATCGGTAAGGCGGTTTTTAGGAGGCGGCGACGGCGCGGGATGCCGCGCGGGCTTGATCATGGGTTTGGTGGAATCGCTCATAGTTGCGTAGGTGTAGTGACGGGGATTCGAGAGATGATGATGGATCGCGGACGCATCGTCTGTCTATGAGCCTGGAGACAGGGCGACAGGGCGGGCGCGAATGGTGATTTTGATGCCCATGTCGAAGAAAGGACGCGCTTGGGGTTTTGTAGCTGGAGCTCCCGGGAAGGTCCCACGTCGGCCGAGCCCTGTGATTGCCTGAGAGTCGCGATGGCGGGCGTTGAGGTTGTTCAGGCGGAAAGAGGAGACAAAGAAACGAAGAAGCTGGAGCTCCGGATTCAGGCTGTGGGGGGACGGGACGTCGCGAGGAACGAATGAGAGGCGCTGACGCCGGGTCCAGTCTCGCAAGGCCACCCTTGCCCACAAAAGCAAAAGCGGGCAACCGGGGGGCGCAGGAGGGGGTTTGAAGCCTAGAAGAGGGCAGAACAAAGGCAGAGTGGAAGAGAAAGAAGCATGAGGGCCGTATTTTTGACGGGCGAGACGGGAGGCACAGGCGGGCGGGTGCAGATATTGGTCAGGCGGCGCAGTCGCAATTGAAGATGTGGCAGAGCAGGGGCCACGTCGCGGGTTGCGGTTGCGGTTTTGGATTGGAAAAAAGGTCGCAATAAGACGGTGTGGTTCGTCTTGCAGCAAAAAGGCGGACTAGAGTTACACGTAGATCCGACAGACCCCTGCAACCCGAGCGTTGCTTTGCTTAAAGAGCGAGAAAGCCGGAGGTGGAGGCCGGAGGTGACGTGGATATCTGCGACGGCGGGCTCCGATGACGAGCAGCGAAAGTGGATTAAGGAATGCAAGGCAATGCGGGCGTCCTTCTTCTGCCTCTCTAGTTCCAGACGTTGGCCAGCTGGACAGTTCTGGTGATGCGCAGAGACGGGACCGGGTATGCGGGTACGTAGGTGGGAAAGTGTGTTTACACGCCAAAGAATGTATGTCTGGCGCGTTGTATAGACCGTGGTGTGCGTCTCGTGTGTGTGTCGTTTTATGGTAATGGCAGGCGTCGGTAATGTCTGAAAGTACGGTTTCGAGCTGTGGCCACCGAGGGGGCTCTGCGTCGTCGTGGAGGAGTTGGATGCGAATAACAATAACAAAGGTAGCGACGGAATGGTTGAGGCGAGTATAAGTGAAACGAAGAAGAAACAAAAAGGGGACAAAGTAGGTATGTAAAAAAAGTGAGCGAATGACTGGCTTACTGAATGGCATCAAAGAGAGCAACACACACAGAGCGAAGAAAAGATAAACATGGCGACGAAGAAGTAAAAGGAGGGAGGGACGTTGACGTTGACGAAGACAAGTTTGTTTGGGCCAAAGTAGATTTAATGAGGTTGGATGAGAATGGACTGGTCCTTTCCGAATAGGGCCAGATATCTCCCGGGGTACCGAGATGGGCTCCTCAATATTGACGACGCCCCTGCAACAACAAGCCCAAAAAGACGAGGAAAAATTCGCTGAAAAGCCCAGAAACAAGCCCTCAAGCTCCGGAGCACAGAAGACTCGGATACGGAATGGAACCATGAGCGCTGGTGAAGGGCGGCCCGGAAACCCTTAGAGACCCTTCCCAGCGATGAGCAACGCTAGAACCGACATGGCTGCTGGCCCATCAACCGATAGACGACCGCGTCCAGGGGGACCCCTAGGCTTGCAATACTTCGTGAACGGTGGACTCCATTTGGGTATACGACAGGGCCAGGGTTCAGATTGGGGATCTCATTTGGCTGTGGCGGGCGATACTACGGGAGATCAGATGGAAAGAAACAACAAACAACACAGGCGCGCAGATGAGGTTGCACGAGACGCAGGTACCGCGTCATGAGCAGCAAGCCCAGCAAACGGCATAATCTGGCCAGACTGTAACCTCGAAGACCGGTAGTGCTACCTCGTAGGTGACTACGGTATATGTGCGCAGTTATTAATTTCATTAAATTATCCAGTACGAATACGTCGGCTCTCCAAATTTGTTCGTGGTTTGTCTCTTCGGGGAGCTAGTCACAGTCCACAGCCCACCCCTAACCTAGTCGCAGCATTCCCCTGCCTGTCAACCATCCACCCATGCCATTTTGTGCTCCTCTCCTTTCTTCTTCGCTGTGCGTCATCCCTCCATCTTTGTCATCGCTCGCACACGCCATGACTGCATCTCACATGGTCCACCAGCACGACGCCAAACCACATAGGGACCTTCCCAATCCCGTCTTCCCGCTTGTCTACCATTCTGGCAGCTAATAGGAACCAACCCGTCCCCTTCAGCGCAGGATTTCTCTCCGTTGGGAAGCAAACAAACAAACAAACAAACAAACAAAACGCAAAGACACAGGTCCGCGGGCACGGTCATCGTCATAGCCACGGGCACGGCCACGGACTGAAGGCCACATGTCTTTGTCGTCTGTGGGTATAAAACAAACAACATGCAGTTTGCGCCGAGACCGGCGACATCTTGGCTAGGATCCATCGTCCAATGAGTGTGCCAGCTGAGCTCTGCATCTGTGCTCTGCATCGGAATTTGCCCGCGTCTTGGGTCTTTCCTCCTCGTTACTATGTCAGCCTCATTCCCGTCACAAAGTTCAGGCGACAGATGTGATTCAGCTCGCTCACCTCACACCATCACCTCATTTTCCTCAGCCCAGATCACATCACCTCATCTCACCTCAGCTCATTCCATCCCTCTCGTACTCTACAATTATATACACGTCACTCACTTCATTCACAAAAAGGGGAGCGTCCTAATTGAATGTGTACTCGTCTTGTTCTCTCTTCTCTGTCTAGGTAGCTAATAGATATGTGCCCTGGTAAGGCAAAAACGAGCGCCAATGGATAGATGCTAATGTTAATTGTTCATCGTCCTGGGTCATCCCTTCTCTCACTCATCCTTCGGAATCTTCAACTCCCTAGTTGAATTAGTTTCGTAACCGTCATGCTTAGCGTCGCTTTTTGGTATCCAACAACGAAAATATCCAACCCAAGCAATCAATCGTAGTCAATCCACCGATCCGTCCCAATTCCATTGCGCCACTTTGGGGACTGAGCCCGCGCTCAACTCCCCAAAGACCAAGAGAAACGATGACGCCAGAATCTAATGCGGTACGCCGGGCAAAGCAATAAATCCCATACTCCTTCCCAGTTCCCCCACCAATAAGCATAAAGAAAGACTCATAACCATCTGGCTAGGCTCTAGGCCCGTGTGGGAATCTCTCCCATCAACACACTGACATCTACATCAGGGTTCATGGCCCAGTTCAAGGCCTGCTCAGCTGACATGGTCGGCGGTTCATCGCGGCCCCGCCCCAATACTCCGGCAATCAGGTTATCGTCCTGGTTTGCAACTCCCTCGGGGGGGAACTGAAGCCACTGGTCCACATCAAAGTCGGTCCCAGCCACAGCGTTCCAGTCGAATTCGTCGTGGCCCTGCATGAAGTCGAGGTCCATATGCTCCACGTCCAGCTGGATCTCCTCCGAAGCACCACTTGCGCTCGGCGTAATTCCAGCAGGTGACTCCAACTCGGTCTGTGGTGGCGAGTTGGTTGACAACTCTAGTGCCGCCGCGTTGATTGTGTTGGGCGGCATCATTCTCGTCGGCGTCGGTGTCGGCGTCGGCCGGGCCTCCTTAGGCCTCTCGTTGAACAGAGACTCGGAAGCCGTCATATACGGCGCGTTCTCGGGCGGCGGTGTCTGGGCGCTGAACTCGACAGGCACCCGTTTCATCATTGCCATTGTCGACGGCGCAATGTTAGCGTTGATGTCAATCGCCGCCTTCCTTAGAGCTGCGTCCAGGAATCCAGTCGCATAGTCGGCCGCCGCGTACACCTCGCGAAGTTTCTCCATCACGCGCATGCACTGTCGGAAACCCCGGGTGGCGCGCTCCCGAGACTGCGGTGCTGGGTTCTTCATCTCCAAGAGGTGGATTATCATAGCCGGCAGGATGACGGTCACACCAGTTGTCGGTAGGAAGCGCTCCAAGCGGCATTGGTGAAGCTCCGTAGCCATTCGGGTGATGTGCATCGCAGCATCGCGCACTCTCAGGCGCGACATATCCTGGACCTGACGAGACGTCGTGGGTGCTTGGAGGGGGGACGAGGGCAAGAATTGTGGGCGGTGCAGGGCTGAGATAGTCGTGTAGTAAACCATGTGCAGAAGTGTTCGCTGCACAGCAATAGTTGATCGACCATCCTTGACGTCCAATGGTGTCAGGGTGCGGTATTGGCAGCATGTTGGTAGGGACTCGGCCCAGGCCATAAGTTCGTGATCCACCTCGGTGACACTCTCGACATTATCAAGCTGCTTGTTGGGGAACAGCATCATTGTGCTGTTGGTGGTGTTCTCGGGCTTCATCTTGTCCCGTATCAAAACCGAGTACTGCGCCTTGAGCATGTGGCTGATGCACACGCAGAGCTGAGCCTTGGCAATGCACATGATGGCCAGCTCCCGCTGCATGTCAATGTCCCGAACGAGCGTGCAGGAAGATGGGATGACGGTGTTGTCATCCGGAAGAACCTCAATTTCAAAGTCACTCTCCTCCAACATGGGGACGTCAAAGTCCTCATCCTTGATTCGGGTCGGCCGCCTCATGCCCAGCGCAATAAGGCGGTCACGCATGAAGCAAGACCACCATATTCGCTTCCACAACTTTTGCTTGGCGGGTGTCATACTCGTGGAGCCAGGGTTGCGGTGAAGTCCGATAGTGTGGGCGAGTGAGATGGCCACACCCATCCAGTGCCAAGTGTCCTTCTGATCATCTGGGGTTTCGTACCAATACGTCATCAGGAGCAGCGCCTGTACGAGAACAAGGCGGTCTGATTCGTAGTCGAAATCATAGAGAAGCTATTTGACATGTGAATACCGATTTAACATCATGCATGAGCCAGGGGTGAGACAAAACTTACCCTTGTCTTCTGGAAAAAAGACTTGCGAGCGGCTTTCCGCGTAGTGTAACCGCCCTCGCGAAGATACTTCATATCCACAAAAGCGGAGGCGGCAAACATGACAGCCTGGTAGAGGAACAGGCTGGTCTGGCCATTGCGTCCGTCGCGGGTGTTGATGACGCCAAGGAAGTTGTTGAGGTCCATGAGTGGCATGTAGGGGTGGACATATTCGACGTAGGCCTGCAACAGGGCGTTCTGGAGCGGCAGGGTAGGGAGGGACAGGGCGCCCTTGATGTGGAGATACTTGACATCCTCGGCAGCAATCTTGGTCGGCAGCGGGCGTAGGAAGGCGGGGAGCTTGGCGCTGTTGATTTCCGGCTCCTCGAGGGAGTTGATGAATTGAGACGTGCGCAAATTGTCAAAGACGGAGGCGGTGGTCATGAGGTTCTGCCACCCCACGCGCTGAGAGCTGCCTTCGGTTGTGTGCAGCTTATTGAGCAGAACGGGGTCATGGCGATAGCCAGAGCGCTGGTCTGGAGGTCTCGTGGTCAGCAATAGCGCCTTACTGTCATCTTTCATGTGATCAAGAGTCGGGGTTAGGGAGGCGGGGTACAGGAGAAAAGGTGGGGTGGGGGCAGCTGAAAATGCGGAGAACGGAGGCGTTCTCCAAAAAGTGGTGCTGGCCAATGAGAAGGCCGGGAGATGCAGCAGCGCGCACAAAACCCGAGTCCAGAAGCCGGGGGCGTCAGCAAAACTTACAGATCATGTGAGGCACGTGGCTGTCGAGGCCGGAATTGCTCAGAAAACTGCTCGCCGGGCCGTCAATGCTGCTGGTGGAAATGGCAGAGCCGCTGCTGGGGCGGCGGAGATCGGCGGTGCTGATGGACATGGGATTGTTGCTGGACGCAGTCTTGCAGCGCAGCTGTGCCTCCGTGGGGGTAGGCTGGCTCGCTGTGCTGGCCGTGAGAAGATTCTTTCTGCGAGATGTGTTAGTGGGCTTCAAATCAAAGGCCGCATTGCATGACGTGACGCGATCTCGGGGAAGCCATCCCGGCGGACCGGGAAGCTATCGGGAAATCGGGATTCAAGGGGGCCTCAAGGGGCTCCCATTGTCAATCGGCACTCGATGACCGGGGGGAATTGAATCCACTTACTTTCGTCGGCGACTTTCTTGCACAACGCACTGTTCAAGTCAGTAATTGTCACGAGATTGAAAGCGGGCCAGCGAGACCCGGAGGACCCGGTGCCTACCTCGACATTGTCCCAGCGACAGTTTCCACAGGGCGCACCCTCGACAACATCGCAACGAACCTTGCGTGCCCGGCAGGAAACACAAGCGCGAGCTGCGCGACGCTTCGTTACTTTTTGGGGTTGCTCCGAGTCGTCAGACGGCGAGGCTCGCTTCTTGTTGTTCTTGTCTGTCACCGTCTTGGCCGATGTGGATGCCGGCGACGGTGGGGCAGCGGAGTCTTCTCGTGCTTCGGCGGCCATGATTGCAAAATTTGGTGTTGTGTTGGCCAAGTGAGATTGATGTGGTGAATAGCCCGGTGTAAGGGTTTAGGGTGTCTTTTCGACAGTGAGGGCCTTCACAGGACGTCTGGCGCGGCTTGGTATCTGAAGCGAGATGGTATGCGACTGTCAAGCCTTGCAATGAGAGTAGGATGCTGGCGGGCGTTGTGTACCGAGAGTCCGTAGAGGCCAGATAAAAGGGAGAGAGAGTTCCGTGTGTTGACTTTGACAAACAGAGAAGTACCCAGCGGTGGTGGAGTGGAGATTCAAAGCTGTCGTCGAGATGTTGGTCGTCGGCGTCGAAGTCAGAGTCGATAGTCAATATCGATCAGCTTGGTATAAGTAGTTAATGGTTGTTGTTGTCGTGGTAGGAAGCGGCGGTGGGAGTGTCGTTGAGGTAGTGAAAAGACTCGGTTGAGTGGAGAGTTGTATTGCACACGAAGTACTGCAGTAAGGAGTGGAGAGTGGAGTGCAGGTGCTGTTCAGGCAGGCAGGATCAAGTGAGGCTCAACGTCGACCACGATCCCAGGGATTTGGTTGGAGCAAACGCCCAAGTTCCCTAAGGGAGAGTGGTGGAAGTCAGTCACGGTTGGAGGAAACGGTGACGGACGAGGAGTTCGAAGCCAAGGGGACGGAAATCCGGGGGCGGCAGGTGGGGGGTGTGGATGGTTATTATATTCTGATCGCTAGTCTGGGCGAGGGCTCTCGAAGGGGCGGAAGAGTTCTGGCAGAGCAGGCAGGGCAATGCCAAGTGGAGGAGCAGGGCGTGCGTGTGTGTGACGCCTTCGTCAAGGGGGGGGTTCCAAGTCTTCGGAGGGGTGGACTTGGGTAGAGACCACCAGAACGCCGTAACGATGGCGTCTTGGGGGGGAGGGCAAGGGTGAGGAAGGGTGGGTGTAGTATTCCGATTATGTGCTCTGTAGTTTCTGCGAAGCGTAAAATGCAAGACCCGGATTTTGGATAGCGGCTTTGGCGGAGAACCAACCTACGCCGGACGCGGTAAGGCCGGAGCAAGGTACCGCAGGGAGAGTCCGGAGGTGGCACTGGCATCGAGAAACGTGTGCGCGCGTGCCAAGAGCCTGGAGTGCTGAGTGTGTGGCCGTGTACATATCTACTTTAGGTATGTACTTCCCGCTTCGTACTGTACGGTACTTTACCAGACGTGGCCATCGCTTCTCGGTGATGTTGGTGCGACAGCAAGTCAGAGAGCGAGAGAGCGAACGGGCTTTTGTCATTTGTGTGGGTGAGTGCGGGTGAGTGTGGGTGGGGATATCGCTCTCCTCCATGACCCATGCCAGCCCCGAGTCTTTCTCCTCCACTCCTGACGTCTCCTCAGCTGTGAAAGCCCCCGTCAACCTGTCAACCCGCAACCCGTGCCCAGCGAGCGTCCAATGCCCCGTGCCCCCGGGGCGCGACCAAAGCCAAATGCGTGCGTGCAGATGACGATGTCGATGCCGATGCTGGGAAGCCCGAGTTGCAGAACTCGACCGCCAAGCAATCCGGGCCCAAAGATGCACCTCTCCCTTCTGGGGTCGATACACGATGGTCTGGGGCTAGGGCGTTTCAATCCGTCCGGCCCCGGGGCCCTGTTGCCGTTGTGCAGAGACCGAAAAATCCATCGGCCTCAGAACGTGGCTAGCCACGCTGCCGGTTCGACTTCTTGTCACATTTCTTCCTGTCCAGCACGTTGCGTAGGTACTCCTCATGCTCCTCATGCGCAGTATAACTGACCCCTCATCCTTCTCGTCATTGTCGACTCCCTAACCTCGCTGGCCATAAGGCGTACTCTTTGTTCCGGGGTAAAATAGCCTTGGTCGATAGCAGCGCCTCCCCCTCCTTTCTGCCCCGGCTCCACGCGAGCATGCATCCTTCAGAAAGGATTAGCTGCCACACCACGCAACTCAACTCCCTCCAACAACATCCCACTCCACCTCGATGTCGGAGATGGCAACGAACGACGACGTACGACGGCAATACAACGACGCCGTGCGCTGATGTCTGTGTGTGGACGATCGGGTGGAAGTTTGCGTGTTTCTTTTCTGCGTCCATTCGTCGTCAATATGATGTTATTCGCATCACACCACCCATCGCCACCACCGCCGCCTACCAGTTACCGCCGCCACCCCAATCCTTTCCCTCAAGTTAGACGGTTACCACGCCGCACATCACGCCCGCACAGAGAGGAGGTGGTATCAACGACGTAACGAGCAGAAGTGCGGCGGTTGATCGAGGTACGCGCGCTAGAGCCGGCATCACAAAACGACACTTGCCTTAAATCAACATACATCCATACCTTGAGGGCCTGCTGCCGTTGCCAGATGCCGGAGCGGCGCTCCCAATTCCGTACTGTACGTACTTTCTCCAAGTCGGCCGGGAAGGACCCCACCACAGACTCAACTGTCCCATTTCCGTCCTCCCTCATAATCTCCAACGTTATTTCTTTGATCTGTCCAACACGTGCTTCATCTCATCTCCCCGTCTTTGAAATCAATCTTGCCAGATCTCACTCGCATGCCATCTATGAATCCCCGAGGGGCGGGCGCGCACCTGTGACCAGAACGAACCCCTTCCCGGCCCCGAAAAAAGCAGAGGCCGCCCGCACCCCAGCTTCTCCAGCATAGACCAACCCATCCAGCTGCTCGATTCGTCTTCGATCCCGGCTACAGGCCCCATATCCAGGGTGGCTGTTTTCCTCCAAGGCCCTCCCTCCCCACAGTTTGTCATTGTAGTGTGGAGCGGCCAATCATCGCTGCGTAGGGCATACTCGGATCGAGTCAGCAGCTCCGTCCAAGTGTCCAGGGGGGCGTGGGGTTGAAAGGTCGGGCACATCACGAGGCGCCGCAAACGCAGACGCAGGCCTGCGCGCTGTGGGGATCATTCCGTCCAACGTCCACCTCCAAGGGAATCGCAGGGTGCCGGGGATACAAGTTTTTCCCAGCTCCAGTTGTTTTCCCACACTACGCACTGGCACAAGCTGTCCAGCGCTGGAGCTCCTAATACCGTACTCCGTAATTCCTCGAGATAGAACAGGCCCAAGTGGATTGCGGAGGTGGATACTTGGAGCCGCTTACAAGGTAACAGGTAACAAGGCCATGATGGTTCGCGAGTATAGTGGTCCATGCCAGCGCCCTCCAATAGCAGCCCCAACTCACACAGGCCAACAGTGCGATCGCTGAGTTCCCCATGTCTACCGGCCCCCTCCTTGTCAACTCCCATTTCCAGCCATGGCGATGCTGTCGAGAACTTCGAGGCAACCACCACAACCTCCAAGTGATGTGACGATACGCAGGGCACAAATATCTTCAAGGCCGAGGCCCCTGCGCGCTGGCCCCTTTAGTCCGGCGCAGAGCCATCGGACGGGTGGAAACCTCACTTGCAGGATCGTGCTTGCGCCAATCAGACGACGTTGTATTCGCCTCAGCCATGCGCCTCAACCAATAACGGAGATTACTCGGCAACCTTCGGCTATGTCGAGTCTCGAGCCAAAAGGAAAAGCCTGAGTGGAAGGTGGCCAACAATTCCACGACGGACGAATCAACCTGCGAGGAAATCTCTGCTTTGTCGTCGCTTTGGGGGCTTGGACGCTTGGGGCTTGGACGATGCTTGAGACTCTCTTTAGAGGGCTTGTAGGGGGTGTGAGGCGTGAGACTTGCGAG
The DNA here is from genome assembly GCA_037954315.1 of Neonectria punicea. Classification (NCBI taxonomy): domain Eukaryota; kingdom Fungi; phylum Ascomycota; class Sordariomycetes; order Hypocreales; family Nectriaceae; genus Neonectria; species Neonectria punicea. The sequence continues at coordinate 46,537 of JAZAVJ010000253.1, read as the reverse complement.
GTGGTAACATGGCTTTCTGGTTCAGTCCAACGGTGCATATCCTACGGGAGGCTCCGGGACTGGGCAGACACACGAATAATGAATAATTGGACATTGACTCATCATTATAGATATCAGGGCGTCAACCAATACGTAAGTCTGTGAAAGGAGCACATGATGTGTGTGCAGCGAGGTTGTCGTATCGGGCTTTAGAAATGGACAGCGTGCGAGGCGTGCAACTTAAAACTGGGAACCCACCGGCCGGCTTATCTAAGCCCCGGATACGAAAAGGGCAGGACTGAGGATCCCGTCCCACAGATATCCGTTGCTTCCTTTCAAACCAGAGGACCTAGACTGGCTTCACCGTGCTTTCCATCACTGCGCTCCGGGACGTGCCTGCCTACTTCGACTGACACAGTCATACACCACAATCATCAGTCATACCTCAGGCTCACAGGGCTCATTCATCATGGAAACCGTCAACCAAATTCCCTCTTCTCCACCCCGTCATCCATCCCACATCATCTTGACACACGCCGCTCGGCTTTCTGTCATAACTGACACCCGCGCCTCCCGTCCCGTTACGTCGTGCTTTTGTGCTTTGTGCTTCGTACTCGCCTCCTCCGGTCACGGTTACCGTTGACGTTACCATCACAGGCCCCAGCCACGTTTTCGTTAGTTCCAGACTTACAAGACAACTTACTTTCCATCACGTACTATGTCGACCCGGAAGCTAACTCTTGACCGCCTGGGCATCAATTAATCCCTTCGACAACACATGCTCCAGCACGACTAACGAAACACCGAGACAAGCCGGTATTTCATTATTCAGGATCAATTCATAACCGTCCCGATCCTACGATGCAAGTCAATCACCGAAACCAGGCCCCAGCCAGCCTCAGCGGAGCCCAGACCGCGGCGGGGCGCCGGCCCCGGTGCGGGTCCTCCTCTCCTCGCAAACGTCCCAACCCTCCATCGGCCACGTACCGACACATTGCGGTGTGGGCGGGGCGGAATTGAACGTCCGGCGACACCCCCTGGCCGTCTTTTATGGGCCACTCCGGGTTGTGTGGACTTCAAAGTCCAGCCAAGCGGGTCTGCTGCGCTTCTCTCGTCCACACAACTTGTGCATTTTTTCTTCTCCACGGGGTGGGTGTGGACCTCCTGCCTCGCTTGCGTCTCGTGCCAGGTCAAGGCCATACACATGCAGTAGCTTGACGTGATGAGCCTGACAATTGAGCTGTTTTATTTCTAGACCTGTCCGAACACCGGTCGGTGAGAGCAAGCCTGACCTAGCAAGTCTCGGAGACACTGGAGCAATTACTATGACCCTCTGGCGATCCATCAAAACATTCCGAACATTCCGTATGGATTTGGATATTCAATGATTTACACCGAATTGGTCGAATTCAACGGTGCCGCAAATTGGAGCGCGAACCGCACCTGAATCTTGTACCTCATGCACCTTGAGTGATTAGGAATGATCTGAGTGGGATGGGGGAGGGGTGGCTGATCTCCCGCAAGAGGCGTGTCGTTGAGTACTGCAGTTCAACTCCGAAAAAGTCCGTGATTGATTTCTACTCGCCCAACAAGGCCAGCTCTGGTTGATACGATGGTTGGTCTTAAATGGGTTTCAACAGAATCGCCAGTGTCGTTCCTCCACCGGAGCAGTCCTCCATCATTGACCCTCGTGGCCGGACCTGGCGGATACGGATCCGATTCCACTCGCAGCTCCACGATCAATTGCAGGAAGACCCAATTGGTCTCCCCACTCATGGCCCCGTCTCCCAGGCATTTGTGGAGGACCAAAATGCGTCGTCAGTCGCATCAGATCGAACTTTTCTTTATTTATCAAGGCGGGTTTCCACCCACCCTAGCCAGCGGCCCAGGAACACGCGGAGACGACATCGATACTGGGGTGGCCATTTCAGATGCCACATTGCGATAACAGCGCATGGCGATGATGTTAATCGACGGCGCAGGCCGGCTCGTCGTTACATCCAAGGTTCCCAATGGAGGGTTGCGGATGGCCGCGTTCGCGCATCCTGGCGGCACGGCAGAAGACTCGGCTGTTAGCCAGACTGCGCCTCGCCTGCCTTCCTTGACTGGCTTCTTGGTAGGATTTTCCAAGAGAAGTATGCCGGCTTGATACGTAGTTGTCAGGCAATGCACTGAAAGCGCCACCGTGTTCGAAGCATGCATCCATTGACTCGCATATCCAATGCCCCCTCTCCCGGCGTCTCGCATGAAGCCTGTTCCGCGTCCTCCGACCCCAAGTCCCGAAAACCGGGGCCGGGGCCCGGAAACTGTCCCCACCCAACGACCAACTCATGCCCCATGCGTCCGACCGGGGCAAGTATCACCACCAAAAGTCCAAAGCGAGCTCACCCAAGACTTTGCTCGAGCACGGCAATGGCAATGAACCAAGCAAACCACCCTTGCTCGATTTACAAGCCATCCACCCACCCTGCTGCTGTGTCCAATGGCATGGTCCTCGTTTCCCTTGACCACAATATGTCTCATCGTTTACCGCCGCCACCCCCCTCGTTGACTTACCCCGGTCCCAGAATTGCCTCACACACATTCGCTGACGCTTGCCGCTGCGCGCCCCCAAAAGCCCACCGGCTCTAGCTCCGGTCACCCCTCCTCTCGGCCCCGAGCACTCGTGCGATGCTCCGCTCGGCTACCGATGCGCATTCACGGCCATGTCCCGCGCCCACCCATCTTACGACGTCTAGCCGACGAACAAAAACCACTTCCCCCCCCCCCAACGCCGTCGCTCGCGCGTGGGTCTCCCCTCTCCTCGAGGTTTCGATACTCTCAGTTCGACTGCGGTTCGTCATGGGTGCTGGTGCTTTGGCGTGTGCCCGCGGCCGCTTCAACAGTGGCTCACGGAGTCTGCCATCACTTACAACCCCAATCCAGCATCATCAACACCACCACCGCAAAAGCTCACATTTCTAGGCAGGACGAGCCAGAATATGCCCTCGCCGAATCGTTGAGCGGTGAGAACTTGTTTCACCTGCTCATCTTCACTCGGCAAGGGATGCCCCAAACTTTCAATTGCCATGGGACTCAACGTGTCGGCACAGCCGAAACAATGGCGACTTGCACTCCCGAAGAAACCGCCCGCTCATCCATCACCGAGATCGTCGAGATAGCCTTCCTCAATTCGGGGATACTCTCCCTTGGCAGACTCACGTCATGTGATCAATTTGCTCGGCTTCTCGCTCCTCGAGAACTCAAGAAGCCGCGGGTAAGCAAAGCCTCTTCAGGTTTACTACCCTTGGTGGGTCACTTCGATCAAGTTCCTTCGAGACACTCACGATCCATCACCATCACGACTCATCATGTACATCACCTCATCATATTTGTACCATTCTCATAAGAATATTCATTCCTTATTCAACAATCTCATCTGCCAGTACGTGTGGCCTTCCACACCTCATTTTTTTTATCCAACTCTATGCCGTCGATACCAGATGGAAGCAATTAAATAGCCGTTAACGCATGACGCAGATTATGAAACGCAAAACGCCCGTCATTGGGCCCGCTCAGCAGAGTGCTCATGGCCAGCGATCGAAACGTCTGGCATGGCATGAGTAGGTATCAAGATTGTTGGCGAGGGAGGACGCCACCGCCCGTTGAGGTTGTAACGGAAGTCCGTTCAAGCCGCCTAGGTGTGGCATTCTCAAAACGCCCAAGTGCTGCTGCTCATCCAAAAAAGATCTCCACCACCTATCTCGCAACCACCTGTCTCCCACAGCGTCATCAGAAGGAATACACCAATGTATGTTCCTTTACAGATGCGTCTTGGCGGCAGCGGCAGCATCAGCGAAGCAGAGGGGGTCATAGATCTGCGACTTGATGTAGGTGTTGAGAGCGACATCGCCCCACTCCTCCCACTCAGTCCACTGAGCCTCAGGAAGTTCTGAGACGCCAGCACGGCGAGCAGCCTTCATCACTTCCCGGGCAACCACCACGCTGGCATCACGGACACGCTCGATACGAGGGTAGATGAGACCCTTCTGGATCTCATCAGCGTTCAGCGAGCCAGAAAGAGCGGCAGCCGAGGTGTACACCATCTCGTCAGTGATGCGGGACGCTTTGGCGAGAATGGCACCGAGACCCAGACCAGGGAATACGTAGACGTTGTTGCCCTGGTTGGCGTGGTAGGTGACGGTGTGAGAGTCATCGCCAAACTTGGCCCGAACAGGGTCGAAGGGAGAGCCAGAGGCGAAGAGGACATTGCCCTCAGTCCATTGGATGGCCTGCTCAAAGGTGCACTCGGCCTTTGTCAAGGGGTTGCTGAGGGGGAAGAGGATGGGACGGCGGTCAATGCCACCCTCCTCGACGGAGCTCTTCAGGGCCTTGACGACGCTCTCGGTGAAGACACCGAACGTGGCCGTAAGACCAACCAGGGCGCTGGGCTTGACATACTCGATGACTTCCTCAAGAGTACGGAACTGCTGACCGTTGTTGTCGGTACGAGCGAAGTACTTCTTGTGCTCGGCGAGACGGTCACCACGGTCCTTGGTGACAAGGCCCTTGGTGTCGACAAGCCAGAACTTATCACGAGCTGCCTCCTCAGTCAAGCCACGTCGAGTGTAGTACTCCACGAGCTGCTTAGCAACACCAACACCAGCGGAACCAGCACCCATGAAGACCAGGCGCTGGTCCTCAAGGGGAACACCAGAGAGATCTACGGCTCCAATATAACTGGAAACATATTAGTCCTGATACTAGTGGTATTGGGCGTTGTGGGGTCATGCTTACCCTGCGAGGACGACGGCACCAGTACCCTGGATATCATCGTTCTTAGATATAGGTTAGCGAATCCAAGCATTTTTACTTCTTGTTATCGTTACAACTCACAAAGCACGTGTACTTGTTGCGGTATCGCTCGAGGTAGTCGAAGGCCTTTTGGCTCTCGAAGTCCTCGAACTGAATAATCATGTCGGGGAAGACATCGTTGACAGCTTCCATGAACTCGTCCATGAAACCCTGCTGAACCTCGAATGAGGGACGCTTCTGGCGCACACCCAGATAGAATGGGTCCTTGAGGTTGTCCTCGTTGTTGGTACCGCAATCCAGAACAATGGGCAGAGTCTTGTCGGGGTGGATTCCAGCAGCGCCGGTGTACAGCGCAAGCTTGCCGACCTGGAGAGTTGTTAGTCTTGGTCCACACTGATCGTGGGGTTACAGGGGGTCCATACCGAAATACCAACACCATTGATACCCAGGTCACCTAGTCCCAGGATACGCGAACCGTCGGTTACGACGCAAATCTCGGGGGTCTTGCAGGGCCAGTTTCGGAGCATGGTCCGGATTGACTTGCGCTGCTTGATGGAGATGTACAGAGCCTCAGGTCGGGTGTACAGACTCGAGTATTGGAGACAGACGTCACCGATGGTGGGGGTGTATACAAGGGGCATCAGGTCGCGGACATTGTCGATGAGAAGGCGGTAGAAGAGATCGATGTTCTGGTCCTTGATGGAGGACAGGTATAGGTACTTGTCGATGGGGCTTCCACGGCTGTGAATCATCTTCATGGCTCGGGCGCACTGGGTCTGGAGGCTCTCCATGGTGTGGGGGAGGAGACCTGTGAGGTTCTTGGAGACACGCTCCTCGGGGGTGAAGGCAAGACCTGGGCGGGCGATGTTAGCGAGGGCCACCTCAGCAGAGCAGACGAAACAACATCAAGCGCCAAGCACACAACGACAACAAGAACATCGCCGAATGTCTGAAGACGAAGTAATCGAGGAAGGCTTGGGCTGGGGAGGGCGAGGAAATCAACAAGCACCATGATCATGGTGTTGGACATCAACAACGGAGAAGTATTGTCACAAACTCACCCTTGTTCCAGAAGGGCTCGCGAACGATCTGGTAGCCGGCAGCCTGGTCCTCAGCGAGGTACTCGGTAGGCTTCTCTTGCTTGATCTCGGCATAGTGGTTCTGGGCATAGCCGCGGTGTTGATCGAGAGTAGCCATCTTGATCTTTTGTTCAATGGCAGATATATCGACAGAGGACATTGGGTGCGAGTTTGTTAAGCTTCGACTGGATTCAGGTGGGCGAGTCAGTATTAGTTATACTTCTGGAGAGGGAGCAGGGAGTACGGACGATGACGGAGAGGTTGACCGAGGCGTGGGGATTTCAGAGCTGGCTGTACTATAGGAAGACGACGCCATGAGACGGAAGAGATGGGGTGACTGGGGAGAGCAAGAATAGGAGAAACGGGGGAGCGGCAGTCGAGGGCGATTATTAGTAGTCGCCGTGACAGCAGCAACGAGGGGCACAACAGCAGACGAGCGGGCGAGAGCAGACGATGTCGCCGTGCGCAAGGGGCCGCTAACGAAGAAAAGTCGGTTTAAGACGTTTTGGGCAGACCCGGGACCCGAAGGAGAGGCGGCCATGGTCGAGAGCGACTGGCCCATGCTGCGGCAAGGTGAAAGAGAAAGCGGAGAGTGGGAGGCCGGGGGTGCGTGGGTGTGCGAAGGAGCGTGTGCGCGTGTGAGTCTGTGTGAGATGGTCAGCTTCACACTCCGGTGTCAGTGGATTGGCACCTGGGAGGGATCCGGGAGGGGCAATCAGAATCAGTCAGAGCTCAGGAGGAGCGGACGGGCCACAGGCGGAACCAGGGCGGGCCTTGGAGGATGGAGGAGACGACGGTGACGGCGACGGGACGGCGAGAAGGGTTTCAGCGAGCACCAACGAAAAGTCTGCGGCGCGGCCGAGTGAGAGCGAGCGGAGCATCCCTGTTGGCTGGGTGCAGACGGAGGCGTCGGCGTCGTCGGCGGGCGGGCATAGGGATGGACGGACGGATTGATGGGCTCTTTGGAACTCTTGCTCGTCTTTGCTTGCTTGGGGAGTGTGTGTGGATTGATTGTGGATGGTGGATTGATGTGATGTGTGGGATGGGGAAAAGCATGGGGGAATTTTGGGCATCGGGGCTTGTTCGCGGCAAGGTGGGTGTGGTAAACTGGGCGATTTGGGCGTGGAAGGTGGACTGGCCGCGTGGGAAACTGGTCTGGAAGGAACGGACGGGGGGGTGGCGAATCATGCCTTGGGGGCGTAACGGGGCACCAGAGATGGGAAAGGATAGAAAACGGAAAGCCGCATATCCGTGTATCGAGGTGCAGAGGACCAGGTATCGAGGCGCCCGGGACAGGGGTTGTAAGCGGTACGTACCTCGGGAGCGGGACTCTTTAGCTTTTGGGGGCTTTTCGGGTGTCCACCTTGAAAGTCCGGGCGGGTCGGTGCTGTGGCTTCTCCGTCGTGGCTGCAGGTGTGTGTGAGTAAAAGTGAATCTGGCGTAAGCGCTGGCGGTTCTGCCCGCAGGATTTTGTGGTGAGCGCGGTGTGTGTGTGAGAGTGTGTGTGTGGGATGAGAGGAGTGTTGGGAACTGAACTGCTTGGGGGTTCTGTCTGTTGGATTGGGAAGAAAGGAGTTAGGGGAGATACGCACGGAAGAAGAACGTTGGATGTGCGAATCGCTTGACTCAACGGGGGAGCAGAGGGAGGAGGGGGGAGCCAACGCACGGCACGCTCAGGTACGCAGCAGCAGCGACAGGCCAGGATCTCTTCCGGGCGGGAAATCTGGGGGAAGAAGCGACGGGCTTCCCAGGGCGAGCAGAAGGTGAGCGGCTCTCTCACTCACACAAAGGGGCCTCGAAAACACGAGGACGATGGGGTGATGGTGGGGGTCACGTCACGTTGTTTCCAGCTTCCGTCTCGGTGAGTTAGGGGAGTCGGGGAGCGCAATTTTGAGCGAGAGTTGGCGATGCGGTTCTTTGGGCTGAAGCTTGGATCGTGTGGGAAAGGGTAAGGGTGCAATTTCCAAGGTGTTCGCGATGGCTCACCTTCTCTCTCACCGTCCGTCGTCGAACCCGGGTCTTTTTTTATCCCGGCCTTGAAATATGACTTGATTTGATTTGATTTTTTTTTTCGTTGGGGCAAAAGAGTCGCCCACAATCCATGCGGACGGCATTTGATGAAATTCACTACGATGGGACCTAGCCTACGTAATAGTTGGGCCGTTCTCAACCGGACACGACCTCGAGACGAGAGGTCTAGAGGGGAGCGACAAACGGTGACTGGCTCCGACTCCGGGGGGGAAGGTCAGAAACTGACCGAGACGGGGGGGCGCAGCTGCAGCCCCCATGTCATGTTTCCAAAATGTCAGTTCAGGCATTTTCTCACATTTCGAGAATTCTGGGCATGGAACATTTGAGAGACTGGCAAGAGAAAGGGAAAAAAAAAACCAAAGTGATGGGACTACGCGACCCCCTCTTTTTTGTCTCAGGCTCGCTGCCGGTTGGACGACGGAATGACTTGGATCCTCAAAAAAGCCCCAACCCGGCCGCCGGCTTCCATCCACTTTCGGCGCCGGGAACCCTGTCTGTCGTCGACATCGTGCATGTTCAATCATGATCTGTTTCCATGTAATTACGATACGGGGCAAGTACGTAGATGATAACCACGTACGTACGTATATCGCTTGGTACACGACGTAGAACTTGCCTGATTCCCCGTCCTGGAAAAACGAGGGCCTCCGATGGAAGTCGTCAATGTAGCCCCACCGCCCGACGGCGGACGGAACACGGCGCTATATGCAATGTCGTTAGCTAATGAAGCGTAATTGGATCTGCTTCCTCAGAGCCTTCCAGAGCCCAGCCAGAACCTGGGCCCTCTTGCGATGGCGACAGACAGGCCACGCACGACATGCCATGGACCCGCCACTCATACCATACCACGATACGATGCCATCTTCACCCCGGAATCGGGGCCAAGAGCAAATCACTCCGCGCTTATCACCATCACCATCACCCAACCCAGCACAGCCCGGTAGGTCTACGGCCCGAACCCCCCCCCCCCCCCCTTGAGATGGATCATGGAAGCAAAAGGAAAACCCACGATTCACCTCCCCCCAGGGCGCCATGTTCATGCCTGCCCAGTGCCTGACCCCCCCTCCCAACAGGCCCTGTTTTCCCGGCTGGATCGAATGTGCATATGCGCCCAACAGGGAGGCCTTGTCAACCCAGGGCAGCCCCAGAACCGGCACGAGGGACCCCGGCCTCCCTAGCCTCGTCTGAGGTCTCCAACGGTTTCGAGACGATGACTTTGGAGACGTCGTGGATAGAGTCAAGGGCTTTGCTCTCTTCTCTAGTGGCTCGGCCCCTCATCCTTGAGCTCCCCACAGGGCCCGCAGCATGGGAGTTGGGCGCCCAAGCCAAGCCCAGCAAACTCCAGCTATTAGGGCTGCATGCGTTTGTATGAAGTCCAGTCTGGTCTAACGGATCGCCCTCGCTGTGAGTTGCATCGCGGGTGTACTGTATGACTCTTGCTGGCTCTTGATTTGCGTGTGTGCGCGGGCGTGTCTGTGTCAGAACGACAAGAAGGTTTCCACGATACGTCTACTTGGTGTGCCGTAGACGATCCTCCTGCTACGTTCTGTTCCTATCTTTCCAAAGGCGTGGAGTAACCAACTTACTTGCCGCGGCGCCTGCTGTATTCGTATAGCTGTTTACTTATCAAACTGCACTGATTGAGCAAAACGACGTGTGGTGCACGTCATGCTTGCTTCTCAACGTTAAATTGCGGCATGACAACCTCAGCCAACCGTCAGCATCAACAAACGGAGGTATCTCCGAAAGCCCGCGTGTGTGCGTGTGAGTGAAGCCAGTCGGCATCGGGCAGTTTTAGTCATTCCAGCAGGCACGGAATCAGATCAGTGCCCGAGTTGGCAAATGAGGCAGAACTGGTTCGTGTCCACCTTTTCCTTGCTGGTTTGTAATCCTCCTCATCCGGGCAAATACGTAGACATCCATGCCCCCTTGGTCCCCTTTTTTATTAAATTATTTTTTATTATTATCGGCGTCATCTCATCCGGTGCCCAGTCTCCTTCAATCTGCCCAACCAACCCTACTTCACCGGTGTCCCTGTGTGTACAACATACCTACCTACTTGGAAAACATCCCCGGGCGTGGGATCCGCTCCGCGGGCCAGACGAAGGTCTCCCGACTTCCAGAATCCAGCTTCCGACTTTCCCCGATTGCGTCCCGGGCAAATGTAGCGCTAGCGCACCCCTCCAACGGCATCCCGCCCAGCGTTGCCAGCGCTACGGGTCTGGGAGGGCGCCCACAGGACCCAGCGAGGGAGGAGCGGGCCCACACCCCTGGTCGCTCCCTCCCCCAGTTTCCTCGTAGCACCCGCAGCCAATCAGTGCGGACCCACAACTGGCAGCTGGGTCCACACCTGTCCCCGCTCAGTCCCCCGCCGGATCCACTGGTTCCACAGTTGACTGCGGTCCATTGCTGTATGCCCCGTTTGCTGCATACGTGCAAGGGGTCTCGGGAACGCCTAACCTCTAGGGGCTCAAGGTCTCGCGGTCTCACTAGGAATGAAGGGATCCACCAAGCCCGCTCACCCTGACCTTCACCTCAGCTCTTTCGTTTCCGCGGTGCTGCTCTTGTGTCCCAGCATGGATCGAACAGATGTTTTCTTGTTTACCTCTCGCCTCCTTTCCACGGCTGCAACGGCTGGTGCCTCAACTGCGCCCTGGAACCGGCGCAACGGAGGTGTAAGGCGTACAATGCACATCCTCGCCACCGTTTCGAGGTCTGTCGTCTCGAATTGACACAGCAAGGTCGCATCCCAGACAAGACATTGAATTCACTAGCTTCCGGTAGCCTCCAGGTGCTCCACCGACCTCACCCGCAAACACCCATCCAGATCGGGAGGAGGAATCCATCAGTGGCCCGGCCGAAAACGGTCCCCAACTCAGGTTCTGGAGCCTGCCAAGTGATGGCGCGAAGTCAACAGGATAACCCCGCGTATCTTTCAGAAGTAGGTTGGATCTGGTACGAAGATAGTCTTTCTCAGTACCCATTGCCAATACCTGATTTTGAACCAGATGTTATGATCCTAAGCATCAGCTACCGCGGCATCTCTAGTTGCGATACCGAGGAGGTGTGAATTGTCCGTCGGCCAGGCCTTCGTTTTTGCCGACTCCCCCACCACTCCCTGCCAAGCCATGTCATGCACCTACGACTGCAAACGCCCAGGATATCGGGGAACCGACTGGGCTTCCCATGTCGGGCTTTCCTCATGTGAGACGGCATGTAATACTGCATAATTACGCGCAAGAGATCGAGAGGAAACCTCGGGTTCCTGTATCGCCATTGTGTCATGTGTCTCGGCAGTGAGATCCCGACTGATAACACGCAAGACTGACATGGAGAATTCACGGAGGAGCACAGAGAAGACGCGTCTCGCTGTCTGTCACATTTCACATCTTGGCTCCATGCCAGAACCTTGCTGGAGCTGCCTCATTCATGACGCATAATAAGCCCTTCCTTGTCACCCAAGACACCTCGAAAGTGGCGTCCCGCATGATCACCGACCGACCGACCGCTCGACCAGACACCGCTCCCGGCGCTCCAGGGCGCAAGTGGATTCGGGGGCAAGCACGTCACTGCCGTGCGCAGTCAACAAAAAAAAAAAAGGCAATCCCATGCCGGTACAGTACAGTGTTTTTTTCGAGATGCAAGATGCAATGGACGACGAACGAATGGACGCCGCGTGGATGAGGGTCCGCTCGCTCCGCTCCGCCAACGGACTGTTCCGGGTGCGAAGTACCGCGACCCCAAAAGGTACAAAGCCGCAAGTACCTCGATTACCTCTAGAGGAAGGAAGGCCCTCGACGTCGGCCTGTGGCTGGTCAGAGCGACGTGGACTACATCTCCACTGCATTAGCCCCTTGTATCCGAACCGCGTCGTGGACCAGACCCAGGCTTTTTACCCAAACTTAGGTTTTTGCATTTTTTGCTTGGCAGCAGCAGTTCTGCTCGGTTCGGCTGACGATTTCCCTTTTTTTTTCTTTCTACTAGTTCTTGCCCCTGGTTACTCCGCTCTTTGTTTTGCTGGACGGTTTGTTAGTCAATCAACATTCTGCAAGTCGTGATGGCTTCGTTTGCTCCATTCGGCTTGCTTCGGTCTTGAATCTTCAGTCTCGACTGCACTGCGTCTTATGGCTTGTCCCGACGGTATCCATGATCTCAAGGGAAAGCAGTGGAGGGTCGATTGCTTCCGCTGTGTTGGAATTGAAGTCGTCGAGTGAAGCTGGGATGGAGGCAATGCATAATACGAGTACACACACCGCCCTGCTAAATCCTGTATTCGCACATGCAACTAAACTAAACTACTCCCTACCCTGTGTATACGATACTCTTCACTTTCCCATCTTCAAATCACATGGATGAACTCACAACGTCTGTTCCCTGCCAATGACAATCAATCAACGACACGACAACCAACCGTGCACCCATTCTTTTCTTCCAAGACTCACACCTCCAAAAAGTCCAGATGCTCGATCCTCCGGTGCCCCGGAGACTCTCCCCACATGCCACTACCCGGCCTAGTTTCACCCCGCACACGTGCCAGCCATTGCCATGATCCATGATCCATGATCCATCCGACAACTGGACTGTTCCCGTTTCCCCACGAAGCCTCGTGTCACATCTCCCCTTCTAACCTACAGCTACTGACATGTTGTTGCTGCCATGACTCTTTCTTCGGCATCAGATAACGCAAAAACTCCCCGAACCTCCGAGGCTCTCGGCCTGTACTGGCTTTCATCCATCTTCACTTTCACAAGCTCTGACACATTCGCCCAGTTCCCTCCCATTCCCACTCTCACTCACACACTCTCTCCACAACTCCACACCCCACACTCTCCTACACGCACAACACTGTCCCTCGGTCATAGGCCGAGCGTCGCTTGCGGCTCCGTGGCGGCTGGTCCCCCAAAACCAAACCCAAAAAAACTCCTGGGGAAAGCTCGCGAGCCGTTTGCCCTAGCTCCGTCTCTGCCTCGTGGCGCGACTGCCGAAGGGGACACATCCGTTCCCCCAGCCGCCTCCTCCCCGAGGACCCTGGATCGTCTCTTATTCCTACATGGTTACGCCCACCCCGTCAGCGTCCAGTCTTCAGCCTCCAGGTACCTGAGAAAAGAGTCACAATCCATCACTGCCATGCCGATACCGGCTTGTACAGCTTCAGCTCAAGCTCCAAGTCCAAGCTCAAGCTCAAACCCAAGCTCAGACTCAAGCTCAAGCTTCCGAGCAAGCTTCATCATGGCTTTCCACATATCCACACATGTGCATCACGTAGTTGTTTGTTCTTCAGGTGGCATGTCCCAATCGGGTCTCGATTCAATGATACACTGCAGGTTGTCCTATCTGCATCCTATTTTACCCTATCTGTCTGTCTTATTCTTGTTATTGTTCCCCTTCATCGTGACTCATGCATGTGATCATGCCCCCTAGTGTCAACTGCCGAGTATGCGTGTGCGAATTATCATCCCTAACTTCTTACAAGCTTAGTTCCTCATTTCAGATCTTCCTTGCCCGCCTCTGAGACCTTGCGACTCGCCCTCTCGATCTTTTCCAAGGCTTTGTCATCCTGTAGACTCCACCACCGCCGTAGTCCCTCGACGTAGTTGATCTCCTGCTCAGTCACTTCCACGGGAGGCCCCTTGATCTGCGGCAACATTTCCTCATCGGCCTTCTCGAAGACAGCCCAAGCCGAGGCATCCCCGGCTCGAACCCCGAACCCCCGGCTCTTCATCGACACGACGTTCACACGCCGGAGGAGGACCACATCTCCAGAGTGCACCACGGGAAGCGACGACAGGTGTGGCCGGAAGATGTGGGCCACCGACACGCTCGTAGGTGCTACCGAGGGGTCGATGAGGTTCAGTGTGAGCATGTAGTCCCGGGGCCCGTGTTTCGGTCGGTGAGGCTGCGCCGGGGTCGTCGTAGCCACGGCTAGAATGTCTGTTGCCTTGTTGAACGAGTTGCGAAGCGCCTTAAGGGACAGAAATTCCGGCAGGTTAGTCCGGAGGCTCTTAAGCAACTGGAGCTTAACTGCGCCGACATTTTCGTCCTCGACCGCTACCAAGGACCCGGCCACCGATGGGGACTTGAGCACCGACGCAGTCGTGTCCGGCGTGGTCCCACTCGGCACCACACCGCGGGAGGCGGAACGAGTGGACCGAGTCGGCTCCGGCGTAACCTGTCGTCGCGATTGTCGCGTCGAAGAAGAAGGTCCCTTCGCCAGCTGGATGCTTGGGTCATTGCGGTCGGTGGTCCTGCTACGCGACACGCGAAGCTTCGCTGATGGGCTACTGTCTACCTCGTCTCCCTCATCACGACCCTTCCCTTTGCCCTTTGTGCCTCCGGCGTGTGTCGAGCCTCTCGCTAACTGGATACTGGGATCTGTCTGGTCGGCCTTGCTGCGCGTTATGCGTAGGATCGTCGGTGAGGTGGTGGCCTTGGCATCATCGTTCGGCTGGGTGATTGTGGTAGACGCCTTGGCCAATAGGATGCTGGGATCTGGCTGGGATATGTCGGATGATTTCGACTTCGTCGACATATGGCCTCGGCTGCGCAGTGACTTGACCGTGATGAGAGCATCTGGTGTTGGTGCGACATTTATCGACTCTGACCCGTGTGTTGCTCCCCCCGATTGCGGTATAGAGAGCTCGGGCACAGCTTGGGGTGAGGACGGCGCAAGGTTCGCATGCTGCTGCGCGCTGTCGTGCTTTGCAGGGGAGTGTTGCAAGAATTCTGCCATGATCTGATTCTCTAGGCCCAGATCATCCTCGTCGGTCTGGCCATCGTGGTCTTCGGGGACCTGATAATGCTCCATCTCGGCGTCGTCGAGTTGCGTTTCCCCAGGGGTGGGCAGGTCTCCGTGTTCCTCCTGTTGTGATAAAGTAGAGGTGGCCTGCGAAAGTGTGTGGTCGCCGTTTTGTTGCGATGGCTGTGTTTGGGTAAGCTGGGTTGCTGGGGGTGACATCTGCCCATCTGTTGCCAGCTGCCCATCTGTTGCCAGCTGCCCATCTGTTGCCAGCTGCCCATCTGTTGCCAGCTGCCCATCTGTTGCCAGCTGCCTAGGGCTGTTTGCTTCTCCAGCACCCTCGCCATCTCCCATTTCGGACACCTCCATTTCCTGTAGCAGCCTGGAATCGACTGTTACTTTGACCTGCGAGACATCTTGCATCGTGGCGTCCGGGGGCTCGACCTGTCCTTGCCCCTGTGTGTCTGGGGTCGGATCCGGGCTATCCTGCTTTGGGTCGATCTCCTGAGCGGGAGCGATCGACGTAGACAACGGTTGGACGTCATTTCCTGGGGTAATTGACGACCCCGCAGCTCTGGGTATTTCATCCAGGCTCTCCCTGTCGTTGTCGATGGTCGTCAGTGAACCCCCTTTGATCGCGCCATGGACTCCTTTGACATCATCCGTCGTGTCAACAATCTCTCGATCAGTTGCAGCGGCTGTATCCTCGCTTTCCTCCACCTGTACCTCACTCGTTTCGTCCACGTCCATGGCGTCAGCCGAATCTGCTGGTTGCTCGGTCGCAGGAAGAGGACGTTCCGAGCCCTCCATGTCGTCGACTGCTTTAGCTTCCTCTTTCGATTCTCCAACGACGGGCGTAACATTCGTTTCCTGGTCAGGAGACTCCGTGTCCACCACCATCGTTCTCGGATCTTGGTCTTGTTGGCCATCTAGTTCCTTGAGCTCGCCGGCACTTGGAGGAGACTGGTATAAGGCGTGGTGGAATAGAGCGCCCAGTTCTTTCGTCACTTCAGAACGAGGCGGTTCAGTAACTTCGACATTCTCAGCTGTTGTAGGTGGCGTTGAAGGTCCCGGTGTGTTATCGATGTCCATAGCATCGACAGGCGCTGAATCGTCCATGTTTGGCGCCGTTTCCAAGGTCTTGTCGGCCAAGTCGAGATCGCGAGACTCCTCGGTACTAACAATAAGCAGTTCCTCAGGCGCTTCCTCTTCGACAACCTCTGGCTGCTCCGTCTCTTCTGACTTTTCTAAAAAGTCTGTTTTCCCCGGCTCAGGGGACCCCTCCGAGTCCTCACTCTCCTCAGACTCCGCCTTCTCCACAGCCTCTACCTCCTTAGATTCATTTACCTCCTCTAGCTTCTCTGACTCCTCTGACTCCTCTAGTGCTCGATCTAGTAGTGGTTCCTTCTCAGGCTCCGGTTCTGCTTTCTCTTCTTCTTCGTCTTCTGAATCGGAGAGCAGGCTGATAAACACCGGCTCATTCGATGTCGCAGGGCCAGATGGGTCATCATCTTCGTCCGATTCGTTGTCTTCCATATCTTCCTCATCCTCTTCGTCGTAGTCCTCTTCATCCGAGTAGTATTCACCTTCTGCATCACGGTCGAATTCGCCAAGTTCTGGTCCCTTTAACTCTCGGCCTTCGTATCCCTCGGCCTCTTCATCGTATGCAGCGGCTTCTTCGTCGCTTTCCTCTTCTTCCTCTTCGTCTTCCTCCATTTCCTCAACATCCTCAACTCCCAAAGGATTGATGACCTGCGCGCCAATATCGTTCCTGTCAAGAACAGGATCCTCTTCTGACTCATCGATGTCATCGTCATCATCGTGAGCGCGGTCGTACTGCCTCAGGTCATAGTCGTCACCGGGTCGGTCGCCCCCATCTACATATTGCTCTTCTTCGCTCGAGCCATCTGCATCCTCGTCCTCCTCTTCTTCAAACGCATCCGGGACATCATTGCTCACAGCCTCTTCCTGATTAAAAGGGGCGGTACCAGGTTCAGACCTCTCGGAAGGAGAAGGTGATCGTTCTTCGCTGGTAGCACGTCCTCTCACAGGAGAAGAGCTGAGAATCTCAACTGGATCGTCGGCGCTGTTTGGAGTAGGTGCTAGTGACAGCGGTGCAGATGAACCCACCGTTGGCCATGTGCCTGGCGGAGGTTGTGAGAGAGCCGGATACGAAGTAAAGAATTGAGGCTCGCTTTCAAAAGGAGGAACTTGCCCTTGTGCCGTTTGTGAAGCAGGGTGCGAGTCATGTGGTGGCAGCTCTTGGGCCTCAAGACCAGCTGGAGGAAGACCAGCATTGTCGAGGAATGCCGTTGGATAGTCTTCTGGTATTGGAAGGTCATTGATAGAGCCGTCCAAAATCTCCTCAGTGCGGGAGGCCTGAAATAGACCAGGTGCGGTTGGGTAAAGCGAGGGTTCTGAAGTTGAGAAGCTAAATGCTAGCCCGGTGTCAACATGAGTAGGCGAATGACCCAAGAAGTCAGCAGACAGCGCATTAGTATGTTGCTGTTCGCCAATTGAGCCTTCAAGACGTAGGGAGTGGTCCAGCACTGAATTCTCTGCCGCAATTGGCTTCGTCCTAGGAAGCGGTGTTGGGGTGGAATAGGGGAAGGCGAAAGCTGAACGAGACTCAGCCAAGACCTGGACACTATGCATTGGAGTGAAGTCGACATCCATCGTTTGGCATCCCTCGTCAACCATTGGTGGCCGCGACGGCGTATCCATGCGAACATCCGCCGCTTCTTCATTCGGCCTACTATCCTCGGCTCGCTCATTGGTTCCATTCGCTTCATTTGGCTCATCCTCTTGCTCGTTTTCGACTTCAGGGCTCGGTGATCGACTGCTGTATCTCCAGGCATTGGCTGGTAGACTAAAGCGTGACTTTTTCTTGGCTTTGTTCTTTCGGCCCACATCCTCATTAAAGATGTCGAGGCCTCCTTCGAACAAAGATCCATAGGAAACTCTGGCGCGTTTGATGAAAGCCGGCGAGGCAAACTCTTGGGGTTCGAACGATGGGGACGCAGCTCGCTTTGTCGAGAGCGATATCTCTGGCGATCCTGGTAAGGGTATTGCAAGGTCAGATGTCGATGGTGGCTCGTCGGGGGATTCGTCGGGGAGGGCGGAGCTGTCTGTTGTGCCGTTTGTCGCATCGTTATCTATGTGTATAGTATTTTGCTCCTGCGAGTCGGCTCTTTTGATAACCAGGCTGAGACGATTGGTGAACTCAAGCTGCCATTCCAACGTGCTCCCAGCCAGTTGCGTATTTGTTTCGTTCTTCTCCCACTGCGCGCCATCCAAGCTCAGGCGAACCTCGTCGCCGCCTCCCACCGCAGCATCTGCGACGGCCTTTGCAGCGGTGCCATGGAACCGGATGCGGACCTGGCCTTTGTCGCGTCGAAGTCGGAAGTCACGCTCGGCGACGATGAATGCGATGGACTTAGTGACGATGCTGAAGGGCCAGGTGATTGTGATGACGCCATCAACGACCCACGTCTTCTGGTCGACGATGTTAGGATTTAGGAGAGCAATGGGTGTTGGCTCGGCGGTGTGAATGGCGTTGTGCAATGGCTCGTTGTCGGGCATATTGGCGACGGTCATGCACTAGCTAATGACGGTCGCGGGGAACTTGCGAATTTGTCGGTCATGGGCGTGTGTGTGCGACGTCAAAGGCAGACACGGCTCGCGGACGGGTTCATGGAGTTGGCGATGGAAGGGTGAAGCCGTGAGAGCGGCAGTGGCATCGCGTCGAGCGACCAGAATCGTTGCGGAAGTTCGTGGGCTGTGTTGTTGTCCCTGTTGTTTTCTAGCGGGTTGTTTGCAGGTTGAAAGACGCCGTTGCCGAAGCTGTTCGCGATGGAAGCTCCCCTCGAAACCTGAGGTTACCTACCTAGGCACGCGGAAGCTCCCCTTGGCAAAATGGCCCGAACAGGAAAGCGGTGTGCCTCGGCACCTGGGCGCTGCGGGCCGCGCTTCAAAGTGGCCCGTGTCCGTGGTGGGACGAGACGGCGCCCTTCCAAGTCACTTAGACGTGTTGGTGTTGAGCACGACATAGCTGATAGTTCCATTCCCCACCCGCGCTGTCAGATAGGAGAGGAGTCACCACCGTTGGAGAGGCATCTGAATTTTTGTGTATTTATTGTACCGGTAATAGAGTTGTCGCCGGGTTCTCCCTCCTTCAGCAAAAAGCCGTAGCAAAGAACCTCCCGTCCCCGTCTCCGTCCCTCCGCCATGGGCTCCTATCCGCCAGGCGGCTTCGACGTGAAGAGGGTTGCCATCATCGGAGCCGGACCAGCCGGGCTCGCGGCCGCCAAATACCTCATGGCGCAGGCGGCGTTCCAGGAGGTTGTCATCTTTGAGCAGCAGGACCAGGTCGGCGGCATCTGGAACTACACCGGCCTCGCGCCGGGCTCGTGCCGGGCGCCGCAGGAGGATCCCTTCTGTCCGCCGGACGAGCCCATCCGCCTGTCGTCCAACGCGGCGCCCATCTTCACGTCGCCCATGTACGAGAACCTCCACGCCAACATCCCCGCGTCCATCATGCGCTTCTCCGACTTGAGGTTTCCCGATCATGCGAGGTTGTTCCCCGAGCGGACCATGATCCAGGAGTATCTCGTCGAGTACGCCCAAGATGTCCGGGGTCTGGTCCGGTTCAGCCAAAACGTCACCCGGGTCACTCTCACTCCGAGAGACGGCCACGACCGGTGGGAGGTGCAAACCGAGTCTAGTGTCGACGGCCGTGTCACCAGGGACACCTTTGACGCCGTGGTCGTTGCCAACGGTCACTACACGACCCCCTTTGTCCCCTACATGAAGAACATGCAGGAGTTCAATGAGAATTACCCCGGGGTCATCACTCACTCAAAGCAATATCGCACACCGCATCCCTTCCAGGATCAGAAGGTGGTCGTAGTGGGCAACGGCCCATCCGGTCTAGACATTGCGCTCCAGATCAACCAAGAATGCAGGGAGCCCGTTCTCATGTCCGTTCGGCATCCCACATTGCCCGAGCGGCTGGCCCATGCGGGGTGCGAGGAAACCACTGAGATTGACGAGTTCCTCGTGGAAGAGAAGGGGGTCCGTTTCAGGGATGGCCGGATCGAGACCGATGTTGACGCCATCGTCATCTGCACAGGGTTTTTGTACAGCTACCCGTTCCTCCCCGACATGGCGCACAAGCTTCTCACCACCGGACGAGGCGTCAACGGGCTGTACCAGCACATTTTCCACGTCCAGCACCCGACTCTCGCCTTCCCAGGCCTCAACATGAAGGCCGCCCCGTGGCCGCTGTGCGAGAGCCAAGCTGCCGTCTTCTCGGCCGTCTGGTCCAACAATCTCCAGCTACCGCCCAAGGAGGAGATGGAGGCGTGGAGCCAGGAGCTGTTGAGACAAGAAGGCGACTCATTGCACGTCTTCAAGCCTTTAGGTGACGGTCACTACATAAACGCTCTTCACGACTGGGTCATGACTGCCAAAAAGGCTGGGAAGAAACCACCGTATTGGAACGATGAGGCCATGTGGGAGCGAGGCATCTTTCTCGAAGCCAAGGCACGGTTTGAGAAGTCAGGGTGCACCGCCCAGAGTCTGGAGGAGCTCGGCTTCCATTATAAACCGGGGAATTGGGCCGATGATATAAAAGAACAATAGGCTAAGAACATAAAACAGTGTATTCTAGAACATCTCATGAAACATAGACTACGAAAGACTCTTCGGCTCCCGTGATCTACCGTCAGCGGCAGTCGATATCACGACATCTGCTCCCCTCCAACCCCGGTTTACCCTAGACAGCCCCCGGTCGGCCACCTTTCCACGCATCTACGGGCAATCTAGATCCAAGCCCACTGCGACGACGTACCTCAAACCAGTTTCCCATTGCGTAACCTGCTGGCAGCATCCCACTCCGGGGTCGGTGAATTATGGGGTCGGGGGTGATGCATTCATGTTGTGATCCTGGATGGGAATGACGGGGCTAGTGGGATGGATGGATTTGTAATGACCGACTCTATACCGCAATCGGGGGAGCAACCCCTCGGACGATTTGCCGACTGACCAGATAGGTGGCCAAGAGATAAGGTACTTGAAGGGAATCGAACGTCTTTCTCCTCTGCATCAAATCCTAGCTTTAGACCAAATGTCAGTTGGTTCCTGCTGAGAAGTAAGTAAACTCCCTTGTCATGTCTCCCTCAGCAACTAGCGAAGCCGCGGTGGCCTCGTCGTCGCCACCGCCCCGGGATCTCTCCCAGCACTACTCGATCATTACAAAGAACCGGAATCCTAGCAAGATCAAGGCCTTTTACAAGTTTGCCCGGATCCCAGGCATCAGCAATTTCTCTGGAGGTACGTTCCTCTCTCCTCTCCTCCCGTTCACCGGTGTGTCGCCGTCCGGAACCTCCGTGACCTCCGTGTGCAACCGCCGGGTGCGGGACGGATGACCGCCCCCGACTTGTATACATGTCTGTCTCAACAGCCCGCTAACATACCGGTTTCTTAGGCATGCCAAATGTGAAATACTTTCCCTTTGACACACTCGAAGCACAAGTCTCCAAGGCCGACCGATGGACACCCTCGCCCAACGACCCGCTCGCAGAGACGAGCACGACGACCAAGAAGATCTCGGGCCTCTCACATGCCACGGCTCCGTCCGGAGGCGGCCTCCTACCAGACCCCGACTTCGAAGCAACGTCGGCGCGCATCACGATACCCAAGGTGCTCAACCAGCCCGAGCCAGCACTCAAGCTGGACCTGTCCACGGCGCTCCAGTATGGCCTCTCCGAGGGCTACCCGCCGCTGTACTCCTTCGTCCGCCAGTTCACTCGCGATGTCCTGCACCCCAACGTGCCCTACAAGGGCGGCCCGGAGATCATCATGACCAACGGCTCCACGGATGGCTTCTCCAAGGTGCTCGAGCTCATCGTCGATCCGTGGTACGCCGACGTCCACCCCGTGGCTGACCGTCCCGGCTTCGTGTGCGAGTCCTTTGTCTTCGGGAACATCCTCTCGCAGGCGAAGCCCCACGGCCTCCAGGTCGTGCCCGTAGAGCTGGACTCGCAGGGCATGCTCGCGGAAGGCCCTGGTGGTTTGCGCGAGGTGCTCGAGAACTGGGATCCCAAGAACGGTCGCAGACCGCACTTCATCTACACCGTGACGTGAGTAGTCTCTCTCCCCTGCCCCTGATCGTTCCGCGACGGAGGTGAGCAAGTGACATCTGCAGTGTGACGCTGACCACCCACTCGTTCGTGTAGCATGGGCCACAACCCTACGAGCGGCATCCAATCCGTGGTGCGGAGGAAGCAGCTTTACGCAGTTGCCAGCGAGTACGATCTCCTCATCATCGAAGATGAGCCGTACTGGTACCTGCAGTTCCCCGCTGCTCGAGTTGAGCAGGCCAAGGCAAGGGGCCTGGCCGTCTCTCAGGCCGAGGAGTCGTACGAGTTCCCCAAGAAGTCCGGCTTTGACTTCATCGACTCTCTCGTCCCCTCGTACCTCAACATCGACGTCGACGGTCGAGTTATTCGGCTGGACACTTTCTCTAAGACGGTCGCCCCTGGTTGCAGACTGGGATGGATCACCGCCCAGCCGGCCATCATCGAGCGTTTCCTTCGGTGAGTTTAGGCAAACACGCAGCCCGTAATGAATTACCTTCCATCATCTGACCGTCATGTCGCACAGCATCACCGAGGCCACCACCCAACAGCCCTCCGGCTTCGTGCAGTCCCTGATCGCCGAGCTGATCAAGGGCCCGCAACCCGCCGCCACCGTGGCCGCCTTCAACGCCCTGTCCCTCAAGGACAAGGTCATCTTTAGCGGGTGGAAGATGGACGGCTGGGTGCGATGGCTCGCCGGTCTCCGGGGTGAGTACGAGCGCCGCATGGTCCTCATGTGCTCCATCCTCGAGGAGAACACCTTCCAGCTCAAGCAATCCACGCCCGTCCGCCAGACCGACGCCGAATGGGGCGTCATCACCAAGACCCGGCTGCTGACTTTCGACTGGGCCCACGGAGGCATGTTCGTCTGGGCTCGCATCCACTTCGAGAACCATCCGCTGTTCGAGGCCAAGGGCGTCGACATCCCCGTCCTCGACGGCCCGACCCTCGCTGTTGCGTTCCTGATCTTCACCACCCACGCACCCAACCTCGTCCTCGGGTCTCCCGGTAACATCTTCAGTGCCACGCCTGAGATCATGGCTGAGCGAGGCTGGCGTTATGCGCGCCTGTGTTTCGCCGCCGAGAGCGACGAGAACATCGAGTCCGGTTCCAGAAGGTACGTCAGCGCTCTCCAGAAGTTCTGGAGAATCAAAGACGTTGCCGACATCGAAAAGCTGGTCAAGGAGTTGCCGACATCGTAAGGTTAGCTATGACGATGGGTAGAACCTAGAGCGAATGATAGAGAACTCAAAAATTATGATGCACATAGCACAAAATGCTTCTAAGTCGTAATGCTTTTTCGGCGAGTGAAAGCACGATTCTACGCTAGAGAGATTTAGAACTGGGTGGGCACTGCTAGTTTTAACAATGCAAGACTTGAGACAATCATGCCAGTCTCATTTCCCCATCTGTCAGCTCCCTGATTTTTGCCGTGTGATTGGCCTAGGTGGGCGGTGTAAAATGAGACCAATGTCTAGGTTAATTGCGCCATAGATAGTGTTGACTTGGTACTTCGAAGACCGGAATGGTCGGGCAGCCATTACATCAACCTACTATTCACGCTCCTGTCACGAGGCAATGGCAAAAGTCAATGATGCTCAGCAGTTAGGATGACAAATGGGGCATTCCACAGCGTAAGTAGGTATTTAGGAGTCAAAGACCGAATGTCAAGTACGAAACGGAATTCATAAAGAGTCAAATCTCTGTTCATTTTTAAGACCTCATCCTTCCAGAAGCCATGACGCCTCGATACCAAACCATGCAATATCCGCCACCTAATTCTTCCTAGCCCGCTGCACACCCAGCGAGTTGGACATTTATTCCTGCTTCTTCTGAGACTCCTGGACGAAGACAGAAGCGTAGGGGTTCAGGCGGAGCATGACCTGCTTGTTCTTCAGGGGGTTCTTCTTCTGAACAGCGGCACGTCGGGTGACGGCGTCACCCTTGGGGGCGTTGAGGGAGCTCTGGATCTCAGAGCTGTTGATCAGACGGGTGAGATCGGCCTGCGAGACAACGTTGGAAGGCAGGAGGAAGTCACGCTTGTGGGCTGAGGGCTCGGTGGTGGTGCCGTAGATCTGGTCGAGGGCCTTGAAGGCAGCCGAAGTCCAGATGATGAATCGGCCGAGGTGACCACCAGGGGCGAGCTGGAGGAGGTTGAGGGAGGTGACGGGGGAGGACTCGACACCGGCGATGTTGCGGAAAGCGGTGACGAGCTCCTTGCCGTCGGTCTCGGGGTCGTAGATGACGAGAGGACCACGGCGCTGGGTGTGGCGGCGGCCACGGAGCTTGCCCTTACCGGCACGGAGCTTCTTGGTACCCTTGGCCTTCTCAATCTCGGCACCGGCACCGACAGCCTTCAGGAGGACGAGAGCGGCGGCAGTCTTGGCGATGGCGGCAGCCTCGAAGACAGCAGAGTCGACGACGAGGGGAACCTCGGGGATGGCGGAGATCTGGTGGCCACGGGCGAGGAGGAGGGGAGCGGCAGCGGAAGCAGCCAGGGCGGAGCAGACAGCGTATCGCCTAAAATTCCAACGTTAGTTGTGCCCTTCGAGTCCTAATTTGAGAAACAACTCACTTCTGGCCCTGGTTGATCTTGACGTGCCACTTGCGCCAGATCTTGGTGGGAGCGAACATGCGACCGGATCGGCACATGTTGCCGAAGGCAGCCTGACCGGCACGGTGAGTACCACCACCGGAGACACGGGGGATACGGGCGACAGCACGACCTGGAAGATTATGTTAGCCACAAATTCCATATGTCGTTGGCTCCTGTTCCAAAGCAGATCCTCGACCAAGCAGTTCGCGAGCGCATTCTTGAACAGCCCGTGACATCCCACAAAATCCCACAGAATATTTCGTCACTCGAGTGAGGGGAGAAAAAAGTGCTTCACTAACCAGTTCCCCAGGACTCAGCAGAGGTCTGGTGACCAGCCTTCTCGCTCACAGCGTAGGGCTGACGCTTGTTCTTGGCCATGCCGGTGTGAACCTGCTGGACGATATCCGGTCGGATCGGGCTGGTGAAGACGGCGGGGATGGGGTGGGTAGCTCCCGTAGGAGTACCATCTTTGCCGATGATAGAGACGGTAGGTCGCGAAGCCATTTTGAAGGTGGGACTTGGACCTAGTGGAGGGGACTGAGTTAGTATTGTTGACGAGAGATTGAGACAACTCTTGAACAGAAGCGCTGGGTGCTTACCGTGATCGTCGGGCGGCGTCGAAATTGGTGATGAAGTGGGAGGTGTAATTGGGGCTCGCGATAAATTTCACCTGGGTTTTTTCCTGCGGTTTGGTGGGCGGAGACCCTAAGCCCCACATCGGCACTTATCCAAGCGAATATTCCTCGTGGGCTCACGTGACTGAGACTGATGCACAGTGTGCCTGTGCGTCGTCTCCACACTGGCCGACGGGAGGAGCGAATTCGACATGTTGTTCTCGGACGAACCGAGAGGCAGGTGATAAGTCACAGTGGATGTTGAGCATTAATAACAGAAGAGTTTCAATACTTCCGTTGTATCGTGAGTCTCATTTTTGATGCATAGCTCATTACAGTTGCCTTGGTATTGCCTTGACATGTGTTCCATACAGCATTATGCCCCCATCTATTGCAAGTATCCAAAACCGCGTAGGGCTTTGTCTACTCCCACCGCTTCCACTCTTGAATCAACGCGTCCACCTGTTCTTCCACCCAGTCGTCGTCATGGCCTAACTTGTCCAGCTTGGCCAACTTGTCGTGGATCACCGCCTCAATATCCATCCGCTCTAACACCTTTTCCTCCAAGTACTTGGCGTCGTTCCACCGACACGCCTTTTGGAAAATATCCCGCATTCGGGGAGAATAGAGTTGGCATGTTGCCAGTGGAACCCTCTGCGGGCTCGCGTAGAAGTTACGGGCGATGACGTTGTCGTCCTTAAGCCGTGGGCGAACGACTTCCTCAAAGCAATCGCCACAAACGGTAAACTTTCGAAGGTATTGCATCGTATGCCAATGTCCGTTGGCGATAGGCGTGTCTTCGTGGCACTCACTGATCGACGTGATCTTTTCAAGCTCTCTAGCTAGGCCGTCGATGTCCGGCTCCTCGTGTTCAATGCGTGCAATGTCGGACGTCGCTTCCATGGCGTCGAAGTACGTGACGAAACGCTTTCGCTTGGCTTTGAATCGCATGGAACAAGTGCCCCTAGTAGGTTCTGACCGGGAACTCAAGGGACCAAATATGTTCGAAAGGTTGGGGAGCAAAGCCTGGATTGTTCGGGCACATTGTGAACAAATCGTAAAGTCATAAACTGGTCGTCGAGTGTATGGGTTCCAGATCGTCAACCAGTTTCGCGATGTCGTCCGATCGCCTGGACAAGGAACATTCTGAGTTGCGGCAATGACATTGGCAACTTCATGAAATAGTCGCAAGTCAGGTCGATCGTTCTTTAGAGTCAGCAACCAAGCAATGCGGTACCAAGGGGATAAGCCGAAGTCGCATGATATAGCCCTATCCGAAGGGCGAAGCATGGGCTGAAAGAAGGTTCGATATTCCGAGTTGGAGAAGACCGACGTGTAGCAGTCAGGGCAGATATTGAAGTCTGTCCTTGGCAGGGTAAGCCAGTCCATCTTGCCCGCCACAGGATGCTTGCGACGGCATTCGGGGAACTTGGGAACACCAGTCCCTTCAGTATTCTCAGAATGTCTTCGGACAGAGCCGATTGGCCTCTCAAGGCGGTAGCCATCTCTTTCAGGATCAAACGAAGGGGGTTGCCACGACTGAGATGTCATAGGTACGCGAGCACTCGGCGTTAGGGTTGCGGATCTTGTCTCAAGTGGTGTTTCAGCCCCGATTGGGATTGGCAACGGTATTTCTGGCATGGAAATAGGCGGCTCTGTATCGTATACGGATCTGCCTAACCACTCGTTTCTCCGAATGCCAAAGGGGTCCATTGGTGGGTCGTCATCGACGGGATATGGAAGCTGAGACTTTGGGCGCTCTGGTGGTGGAGGCAACTCTTCTTTGGAGATGGGGAAAGTTGAAGAGCTTCGTGGGTTGGGCGGAGTATCATCTGAAAATCCGAATGGTACAGGAATCGGTACTGGTATTGTTGGTCCTTTGGGTCTCAAACGTGGACCCCCAGGCGCGTCCACCTTCTCTAGGGTCGGAGTAGATGGGCGACCGTCCTGGACGACGATGGATTTCCTCCGACGCTGCTGAAGCTCCCGTGGGCCCTTAGGATGATCGTCGACTGGTTCTCGGGGCCCCTTTGATGACCGCGGACCATCGTCGCGTTCTGACTTTCCATAGGGAGGAGATGGATCCGTTCTGTTTTTTGGTGGTGCATAGTCGCCGCGGTACCGAGCGTCTCCCATCCTATCGTTAGAGAGTGGGCGAGCTGGCTTTCCAGAGTCGTTATTTGGGCTCACACGCTTTGCAGCAGATGAGGCCGAGGAGGCGCGGTTATGGCCTTCGTCAAACCGCCTGTCGGATGGTTGATTTGGGTAGGATCGTTGGACAGGCGACCGGCGGTTGGAACCCGAAGGCTGACCGTAACCATGATAGGCTTGTTCTCGTCCGCCTGCTCCATGCTTAATAACTTCGGGTGCGAGTGACGGATCAGGTTGTGGTCGAGTTTGTCGAGTAGGGGGTGGATCAGTCCGACTACTGTTTGCAGCAGGCTGACTACGATATTTCTCTGGTAAATGATCGTCTCGGCCACCAGTCTCCAGTTTGGGTAGGTCTTGTCTGCTCTTGCGCTTTTCTAGGCGAGGTCGGTTGCTATCCGAGTCTGTTCCAGAACCCGGCTTTAAGTTCAAGTTCGCGTCGGGTTTTGAGCCGGACCCTGGCTTTGAGCTGGACGCCGACTTGGAGTGAGTCCCGGGCTTCGAGCTGTATTCGGATTTCGAACTGTATTCGGATTTCGAACCGAACTCAGGCTTTGAGTTATACTCAGGTTTCGACTTGAACTCGGGCTTCGAGCTGTATTCGGGTTTCGAACTGTACTCGGGCTTCAAACTGTATTCCGGCTTCGAACTGTTTTCCGGCTTGGAGCTATACTCAGGCTTCGAACTGTACTCGGGCTTCGAATTGAACTCGGGCTTCGAGCTTGGCTCCTGTCTCCGGTAATTCCCAGTGTTGTATGTGCGGTCGTCGGTCCGTCTATCGTCTCGCGGGGGTCTGGGATCTGCCTTCTTCTCGGTTTCACCATCAGACGACCCCGGCGGTCCCGTTAATATGACAAACCGGCGCTCCGGATTGTATTCGTGAACCTCCATTATAAGCGGGTGCTGGTCGACATCGCCCCGCGACGGAGTCTCCTCGTCCGAGGACTTTGCCCTATGTGTCGCTCCATGCTCTCGTTTCAGCGACACCTCCTCGTCCTCAACACTTGGCGGCGGCGGTGGGAGGACTCTCCGGGGTCGCGGCGTGGCTTGGTAGTACCGGGGGGCAGTTAACTGGTTTGACGGGGCCGGCCGCGAGTATTGGTGGGTTTCGAGTTCTGATGACGACCTGCGAAGGGATTGTCAGCGTGGGATTGGGGGAGAGGGACGGAGGAGAATGTACGGTTTGGGGCTCTTGGCCCGGGATGTGGCATAGTAACCCGTCTGAAGCAGGTTCTGGATGTCCAGCGACTCAACCATGTTGCGAATTCACTTGACCGAGTGCGAGCTGATCAAATCATTGTATCAGGGGAGGCAGAAAACAGGAATGCGCCCAGCGGGAGGTGCGCCGAAGGGCCGCGGCGAGTCAACGCTCCGGCACTTGTTGCTAGTGCAGCGAGTTGGTCGGTCGGTCGGTCGGTCGCGCAGGCGGGGTGGTGTCGGCGGTAGGCGTCGGCGTTGGGCAGAGACGAGACGAGATGAGGACAAGACAAGCGCTTGTCGGTGAGGGAGAGACGGGCTGCGCACTGGGAATCGGGGCGGGCCGTAGGAAGGAGTCTCGATGCTGAGGTCAGTCAAGCAGAAAATCGAAGGAAAAACAAACTGGATGTTGAGTGGAGGAGGATGCGACGTAAAGAGGGCCCAGCCAGCACGGAACTTGGAAGTGCTTGAGCCTTGGAGGCGCAGCTTGCGTGCCCAAAAGCGGCGGGGGGAGGGGGGAGGGAGGGATGACATAGGCCACACACCACAAGACCCCAGGACGCAGAACCATGTCGGGGTACCTCGGGCGCCGCCGGCGGGCCAGCCAAACCCCAGGTATCGGAGCATAGACAGGCATCCATCGCAGCGCCCCTCCTCGTCTTCGATCCGCCAATCGCCCCGCCAGGTTGCCCCTCTCGACGTCGGGCTCGGCATGGACATGGAGAAACGACCCTGGACAAGTTGACCGCGGTGTGTGGCGCCACAGAAACAAAACAAGAGGTGTGTGCATGATCACGGATTAGTGAGATGCACTTTGAGGACAACTTGCGCTATGGGAATTTGCACGTTCTTTTTTTTTTTTGCGGTGAATCTTCTGAGCTTGACCGCATCGGTTCGTTTGGGCATAAATGTGTAACTGTCCGCCCATACACGACAGCCGGGTACTTGGGAGTCTGCACGACAGCCCGCCTGCAGTCGTGACATCTTGTCTCAGCAATCGAGTCGCGGCTGATCCACCATCTCGTAATGAAACCAGTTCTCTAGGTAGTACTTCGTAAAATAAGTTACTGACAACCTGTCAGCATTTCCAGGCGCTGCAGTCAAATCAGTGGCAACGGCCACCGTGACTCACACCACCATGCTACTGCTGGGCACCTGGATTCCAGACACTTCCAGCAGCACGACGACATGGAAACTTGTAGGTCACGTTCTGCCTGACAACCCATTGTTGATTGCCCGATTGACTGTTGGGCGAATGCGCAGCCGTTTGCCTGTCGTGCTCGTGCTCCTTGCTACCGAATCCTGTGACTACTGGTCCACGCCTTCTTGTACAGAGCCGATAGTAATTTCACATTGCCGTCATTATCGCGTGTTGCGCCGTCGTACTGGTCCCCACGGGAACGTTGGGCTTGGAAAACCTGCCCTAGATCTGTTGTTGCCCAAGCCGGCCCCAGCTGGTGCCGACTGGTAATAAAGGCGAGGATATAATACCCACATCCGTCCAGGTCGACCGACCGTGGCTTGCTGAAGGGCCCTAGTCCCTGTCGCACAATGCTTTGACCATGCTTCTTGCGACAAGAAGCTACTGGCGGAGACCGTGTTGCTGTTTCTAGTTGGGCAGCGTCTGACAAGCGTTGCCGATGAGATTTACGGGGTCTGTTATGAATCTATAATCTCAGGTTATCCATTGACAAGTAACATGGTTGCGTGGGTGATGCTGTCTGACGAACGGGGCCGACCATGAAAGATAACAACAGTTAATCCAGTGGTGTGCAAGAAGAAGAGATAACACCGTTACCCCTGACGCCAGGTTTCGTTATAGGAACTGAAATGCGCCCTTGAACGCTGGTGTATAATAGGGACAATTACCTCTTCATGCAAGGATCTGATTTCACGGGCACGGCGAGCACTGGGACCTCCAACTCCGACAAACTTCTGGTGCTTGGTTGACCTTGTAAACATAACCAATAATCCATACTTCCAAGTAGGATCCTTTTTAGTCCTCCAAAAGGTCTTCAATGTCCTTGTCGTCCTCTTCCCCCTGTCTCCGTAGCTCCTCGGCCTCGACCAATTGCTTCAGCATCACTCGCTGCCTCGTTCGAGCCTTCTCACCCCAGTCGGCAGCAGTGCTGTCGCCCTGCTCATCGGTCTCAGTACCGTCCTCAGCCGCACCACCCCTGAGCTCATTGGGCGAGATCTTTGCCTTGGCCGTGGCCTTCTCCTTCTCATCCTGCTCCTCCATCTTCCGGACAGCGACCTTGCCGGCCAGCTTGAGCACGTACGGCCGCAGCAGCATGTAGCCGCCGACAATCACGATCATGCGGATCCAATTCTGGGTGGTCATGTCGGAGAAGGTCGCCGCGAGGTTGTTGGAAGCGTTGGCTCCATACTGGACGAACTGAGCTGTCGCCTTGCCAAGGGCGTTGAGCTCGGTGGGCTCGTTGTTGAGCTGCTGCTGCTGGGGAGCCTCAGAGTCCATGATCAAGTATCTAGTTCAGTGGATACTGGCGCGCTTGAGGCAAAGGGTTGAAAGGTGTGTTGAGTCTCGACAACGAGATGACTGGACGCTGAGTAAAGGGTCCGCGTTGTGAGGCTGAGCGAGCAGAAATAGCTTGAGCGGTTGCTGTGGCGGCTGATCTTAGAGGGCGGAGTGCTGAGTCGCAAGGGGGAAGTCAGAGCAACGAGCCGGCCACGTCAGATGAGCGCAGCAAGAAGAATTGAGGGAGTATTGCTGTGTTTGAGGTCTGAGACGTAGAAGTGTTGTTGAAGCCGGAAGATTTTATAGCGCGGTTGATTGCCTTTCCTAGTGGATATCTCCGATGGTCCCGGCTTTTCTGCACCGAGGATGGGCGCTGGTGGCAATTGAGAAAGACACGCGGGCCTTGATAATCGCTCCCTCCTGACATTGAACTTTTAATCACTCACTGCGCGTATTAATCAAACCAATAATTTTGATAAAGCGTATGCCGACAATTTTGCTTACTACACGTGAATGCTCATTCGTTCAACTTTGGCACAAATGGAGGAGCGAAACATCGTCATGAGCAGTCGGTTGATCGCAGACTGGCACTAGACAGCTACGACTCGACGGGTCCGCTTCAAAAATAGCATTCCATTCGTCGTGATTGAATAACCAACTAATAACATCGACCAGTTCCTCTGAACATGAGTAAAATAGAGAACAAAAATCCCAACAAGTCCATGGGATGTATTATCACTGCCCTGCCTCGTCGGCTGGCATCTTTGCGCAATCTGATTTTCGACACGATATTCCAAAGTCTGAAACAGGCTCATCAAGACAGGTGCAATGGTGCTCAGGCCCAGAATCGATACCAGGCTTCTCAAATCTATCCTCTGGCGTCATCATTGTAGCGTCCGTGGATTTGCGGGTTGTATGCACTGTTAATTCGAGTTCGGCCGAGAAGCTTTCTAGGGCCGTACCATGGCATGTATCCAGCGATGCGTCGACGTCGGCCATGCTTAGCGTATTTCTGGAGAAAGTGTTTGTATTTGCTGAAATGATTCGATCACGATGAGGCGAGATAGATAATTGAGAGGGGCAATTCAGCCGGCAGAAGGTCAGCGTCATCATCTTCTTTATATGGCCATGTACGACTGAGTAACCTCGTCTTGTTGAGGGCCAACATCAGGATTGGCCGTTCTCCAGCAGTCACATTGCGCCGAGCACCCTAAAAGATGACCTCACAGGTAATCATGCCGACGAACCAGAGTCCTTGGAGCTGTAGCATCACATGCTCAATGGCTTACTGTAGCCAAAGCTTGGAGGGTGAAGATCGCTGTTGACTCTGGTGCTTGAGGTACAATGATTGGTGCTGCCAACCAAGCAACAGTTATCCCCGGGAAGTCCATCATTGTAGTGACACAACAGTCTATCCTTGAGAAAATATGCCTAAGATAGAAAGTGACGGAGCATAAACAGTTCACCATCGGCCGTATCCGAGCCAGCTCTTGTCAACCTGGGGCGTCCCCTCCAAGGAAAACAACCCCTCAAAGCGCGCGACCACGTGACTGATTAGCAGCCGTCGAGCTCTAAGTGCTCTGAGTGGACGCCTTAGCCCCTAGCACAGCAATTGTGCGGCCCACCCGAGGACAAACCACCTCCGAGCCAGCGTCCAGCACAGCTCATAAAAATTTCGAAGCATCATATCAGCACCAGCACCGCCGCGTGGTCTTGAATTCGCGCACCTCCTCCTGAGTCCCTTCTCCGCTCAATTTCTTTCTTACATCTTTGCGGCCGTCTTTATATACCCTGCGGCTTGTCATCATGTCGACCGCTTTCCGATCCCTTGCGCCGTTCCTGCGCACCGCGCGCCAGGGCCTCAACGGCGCCCGGGTCAACCCCCTCCAGTCTGCCCTCAAGAAACAGAACGTCCCCGGCGTCCTCAACATCTACCGATCATACGCTGTCTTCGAGCGAAGCAAGCCCCACGTCAACATTGGTACCATTGGCCATGTCGATCACGGAAAGGTACGCCCACTGTCCTTCAATCGCAATTGGCGCTTCTTCTGTGTTGGACAAATCGGCTGACTTTTGGCTGTTGCCATTCTCTAGACCACTCTCTCCGCCGCTATCACCAAGCGTCAGGCCGAGAAGGGCTTTGCCAACTTCCTCGACTATGGCTCCATTGACAAGGCTCCCGAGGAACGAAAGCGTGGTATCACCATCTCCACCGCTCACATTGAGTACTCCACCGAGAACCGCCACTACTCCCACGTCGACTGCCCTGGCCACGCCGATTACATCAAGAACATGATCACTGGTGCTGCCAACATGGATGGTGCCATCATTGTTGTCGCCGCTTCCGATGGCCAGATGCCCCAGACCCGAGAGCACTTGCTGCTCGCCCGCCAGGTCGGTGTCCAGAGGATTGTCGTCTTCGTCAACAAGGTCGATGCCATTGATGACCCTGAGATGCTGGAGCTCGTCGAGATGGAGATGCGTGAGCTCCTCACCACCTACGGTTTCGAGGGTGACGACACTCCCGTCATCATGGGCTCTGCTCTCATGGCTCTTAACAACCAGCGCCCCGAGATTGGCAACGAACGAATTGATGAACTTCTCGAGGCCGTCGACACTTGGATCCCTACCCCTGTCCGTGATCTCGACAAGCCCTTCCTCATGTCCGTTGAGGATGTTTTCTCCATTGCTGGCCGTGGTACCGTCGTTTCTGGCCGTGTTGAGCGTGGTACTCTGTTGCGCGACCAGGAGATTGAGCTGGTCGGCAAGGGCCAGGAGGTCATGAAAACTAAGGTCACTGATATCGAGACTTTCAAGAAGTCCTGCGAGCGATCCGAGGCTGGTGACAACTCCGGGCTGCTCATCCGTGGTATCCGCCGCGAAGATGTCCGTCGTGGCATGGTCGTCTGCGCCCCCGGCACTGTCAAGTCCCACACTCAGTTCCTTGCTTCCCTTTACGTCCTGACCAAGGAGGAGGGTGGCCGACACACCGGCTTCCAGGAGCACTACCGACCTCAGCTTTACCTCCGTACTGCTGATGAGTCTGTCGACCTGACCTTCCCTGAGGGCACCGAGGATGCTACTGCCAAGACCGTCATGCCTGGTGACAACGTCGAGATGGTTGTGACTATGACCCACCCCAACGCTATTGAGGTCGGCCAGCGATTCAACATCCGTGAGGGTGGTCGCACTGTCGCCACTGGTCTCTGCACCCGTATTGTCAAATAAGTTGACCCGCGGTACCCTGAGCTTGCTGGAATAGCTGCTCTCCCAATTGGGACAAGGCGTGGAGGCAAATTCACGCCCGGGGAAAAGAGGTGGTGTTGTACGAATTAAACGCGTCCATGTACTGGGCCATATCTCCCACTTTGAGCCCAAATTGGCTCTTGTATACTTACGGCTGGGGGGCTCAAAGATCTCCGCTCTGCTTCTTCCCATTGTCTTGACGATTGTAATTTAGACAGAATAGGGGAGGCAGTAATGAATACTTGTAAAACTAGCAATTGAAGCCATTTATCCAATACGTGATATGAAGCGACATAGGCGACGGTTCCAAATGCGATTGATTCATGGTCAACAGTTGTGCACGGAAATTTCTTATTAGGACTAAAACAGGGTAGACGGGGGGGAGTATCAAGTTTGGTGCGTTGGGCAGTTTGGCAGCAGCTGGGACCATCATGGCCGCACAATCCTTCAAACCCCGACCGTAATATTCGTTCGAAACTTTTCGGGTCCAATTGGTGTCAAGCAGGGAGATCGAAGGCGAGTGGGAGGCACAATGTATGAGGTCCAATGCAATGGTATTCGTCTATCCTCGGAGACGTTCGTCAGACGCACGATCTTCCATAGACCCAAGCAAGCCATAAAACTCCGGTTCCAAGCGGCCGCCCTCCGATATGCTTTTCGCGAGGCCCTTCACTTCATCAAGAGTTCCTCCACTACTCCCGTCCTGCCCTGTCCGAGAGAATTCGTTCCAACATCGCTTATCGGAACTGCAGACACACAAACAGTCAGCCTCTCACGAGCTCTCAGACATTCCAAAGCGGAATCTTTGATGTCCTCGAACCAACTCACCTTGTTGAAGCCGATATCCTTGGCCTTCTCACGGAAGCACTGACGGCACAGGTTGAGATCGTACTTGCGGATCAGACCGGCCGTGTGCTTGCACACTCGGCTATTGTCGAGAAGAGAAACAGGTTAGCATTTCGAGGATCTCGGAGCACGGAGAGAGCGCAGTGCCACTGCGGAGGGAGCGCGGCGAGTCGTACCAGCTTCGTGAGCCCTTTCCGTAGTTACGGGGGCGAGAGTTCCAGACACTTTCGTGAGACATGATTGCGGTGTTCGTGTCGGAAGCTGGAGTTGCTGATGGTGAATTTGCAAGGGATGAAGTGGGCGCGAAATTTTGTGTGAATTTGTCGATACGTACCGCCCACCGATTGGATTGGAGGGTTGTCAGCCCCAGCCCAGGCGAGGAGGTCCGTGAGGGTCTGCGACACGTGACCCCTCCCCAAATTCCCCTATCTTATCATCACGTGTAGTAACCCCGCGCCACGCTTCCCAGCCACGCCTTACCGCCACTTGCCGGTGCTAGCGCTAGCGGGGAGCTTACCTTACCGTCCCGTTTCAAGGGAGGAAGCTCGCTGCAAGCTGGCATCTTGAAGCTTGATTTCCAAGCAGCAGAAGTGCAAAGGTTATCCTGCATTCCGCAACGTTTTTCTCTTCATCAACACCACTTGACGCATTTTCGGTAGCTCAATTACAACTTTGAATCGACCTCAGTGGAATATTTTCGCCCACAATGGTCTTGATCAAGAGCTTCGTGCTCGCTGCCTTCGCCGCTTCGGCGGTCGCCAAATCCGCCGTCATCGAGCTTCTTCCTAACAACTTTGATAAGCTTGTGCTCGGATCTGGCAAGCCTACTCTTGTCGAGTTCTTTGCTCCTTGGTGTGGCCACTGCAAGACGCTGGCTCCCGTTTACGAGGAGCTCGCCGCTTCCCTCGAACATGCCAAGGACAAGGTTCAGATCGCTAAGGTCGACGCCGATGCGCACCGAGAGTTGGGCACGCGATTTGGTGTCCAGGGCTTCCCTACCCTGAAATGGTTTGACGGGAAGAGTAATAAGCCCCAGGATTACAAGTCGGGCCGCGACTTGGAGAGTTTGACGAACTTCATTAAGGACCACGCTGGAGTCTCACCCAAGAAGAAGCTGGAGATGCCTAGCGATATCGTCATGCTGAACCAGGGGTCGTTCAGCGAGGCTGTTGGCGGAGAGAAGCACGTTCTGATTGCTTTCACTGCCCCGTGGTGTGGCCGTGAGTATTTCTGTTTATGACGTCTACCAAGGACTACGCTAATCGTTGACCATCAGACTGCAAGACCCTCGCCCCTACCTGGGAGAACCTCGCGACCGACTTCGCTAGCGATGAGAATGTCTTGATCGCCAAGGTTGATGCCGACGCTGTCGAGAACAAGGCCTGGGCCAAATCGCAGGGTGTTTCCGGGTATCCCACTATCAAGTTTTACCTCGCCGGTAGCAAGGAGGCAGTTGACTACAAGGGTGGCCGCAGCGAGCAGGACCTTGTCAAGTTCATCAACTCCAAGGCTGGGACTCACAGAGTCCCTGGTGGCGAGCTGGATGTCGTTGCTGGAACCGTTGAGTCGCTGGACACCGTCGTGGCCAAGTTTATCGGTGGTGCTGATCTTGCCAAGATCACTGCCGAGATTCAGGAGGAGGCCAAGAACCTCAAGGATGCTGCTCAGATCAAGTATGCTGAGTACTATGTGCGCGTCTTTGAGAAGATTGGCAAGCAGGAAAGCTACGTTGCCAAGGAGCTCGCCCGACTGGAAGGCTTCCTTGAGAAGGGTGGTCTTGCCCCCGCCAAGCGAGATCAGATTCAGGCCAAGACCAACGTCCTGCGCAAGTTCGTTGCGAAGGTCGCCGAGAACGTCAAGGATGAGCTGTAAAGAAGTGATCTAAAGACACCAAATATGGGAAAACATAATACGGCAACGGACATCAGTTATGAATATATGCTGAATTCTTGGGTTTCGCCTTTGCCTTGACTTGAGACGTATCCGAAATGAGCCAGTTCAATGCCCTGTGATGTCCAGTGATATTCCAAAGGACAACCCTGAACGCCTCGCAACCTCCAATTACCTAGCACTATTGAGATGATCCTCCATCTTTGGCCTTGTTCTCTTGGAGAGAAGCCTCGAGGTTGTCGAGCCTCCTAGACATTTCATCCACTGTAGATATTGTTAGTGCCTGTTAGTGCGGCGGGTACCATTGATGAAAGACTCACTCTTGGCGAAAATCTCGGACGAGACGCCAGCAAACTTGTTGGATAGCGAGTTCAGCAGGTCTTCGACAGCAGCTGTGACGTCGGCGCGGGTTTCATCTGGTGGCTGGGCGAAGGGTTAGCGATACTCGAGCAAGGGGAGCTCCAGCGCGTAATTCCATCCGCCCGCACGTCACAAGCTGCGAGCGGCGGGATAAAGAACATGCTTCGGGGATTCGACCGGAGTTGTATCGGTTGGAGATACGCACGCCGTCTGTATTGAGGCTGGCGGGCTCAGGGTTGTTGGTGGCCATGGCCTCGACTATGCCGGTGAAGGACGAGGACGAAGACGGAGGATGATGACGTAGATCCAAAACCAGGAGGCAGACTCCTGAAGATGCTCTCAAGGGTAGGCCACACTAGAGGTGTTGGGAACGTGTTGTTGGTTCATGGGCTTCCGGTGTTGTGCATAAGGGTTGATTGTTTCAACAAGGCCGGCGGTTGGGTACTACATGGTATCGTAGACGGGCCGTATTCGTACTGTGCAGTTGCGAAGGCGGGTAAGTTACGGCGTTTCTCGATCTCCGCCCGCCACAGGTACTTACCGCCACATTCCGTCATGGGGCAGCTCGGAGCTTACTGGACGTAGGACCTCGTACTCGCCCAAGCAGGTCGCATTGCCACTGCTAATCAACCACGCAACACCGTTCCAAATTCACAACCAACGCGAGCATCACTCGAGCTTGATCGCGAGCTTATATACTACATCGTCGTCACAGATGAGGCCCGACCCCTCCTGAATTAGGATGTCGCTGCGGTAGCTTTCTTCTGCCGCCGATCAGCATGCCGCCGTCGCAGCACCCGATCGTCGGGCTGGCCTTCATCCTCTTCCTGATCTGGCTGATCTTCCCAGATGGCGAGTACCAGAGCGGGTCTCTTGCACTTTCTGATCTGGCAGCCGAGAGGCTCGCGAGGTTCCACGATGCCCTCGATGTCCTGAACACCTCCCGCTGGGGCGATTTCGCGCCGCGACGAAGCGATGACAACGATGCCAAGCCCTCGTATCTCAATATCTCGGGGTTTCGAGAGGAGGATCAGTTTGCGTGGGAGGACCTGGGACGATTTCACGAGAGGAGCCTGGAGTTCAGCCGACATGCCATACCGCCCGTGGGAGGCAAGGACTTGTGGGATATCGGCCAAGGCGAGCCGGTCTGGATGAACGCCTCTGGGACGGTTCATGGCGAATGGATTCGACGAGAAGGCTCTGTTCATAGGGGCTACGACAGCTACAACCTCTCACGCAGTGCGCCTGGAATGGATTGGATTGGAGACAATGTTGATTGGGCTCGGAATATAACAGGAAGTTCGGGGAGGATGATGCTCCGAATCGACGGGAACAAGACGGTATCCGAATACGACCAACTGGTGGAGGACAGCACACCGGTTTCTGGAGGCATGATACGCAGCGTCAAGGGTACTACGACAATCGAGGACATTGAGGGCTCAGGCCATAACTGGGAGATGAGACTCTGGGGCATTCACTGGCCACACCAGGGCGTCATCCTCATGACGACGACGAGCGAGAAGTTCGAGGGCATCTTTGGGCTTCCACATTTGTCTCCAAGCGAGGACTTTTTCCAATCGAGCCAGAGGCTACTAAACGAGTCTCTGGCCCGGACTATTGCCAGGAAGGAGGAAAACATCTATATCGATCAAACCATGCCGTGGACCTCGGACCTCGAAAACCCCATGTACACGACCAATCCGTCTCCGCACTGCGAGTACATCATGTACGCTCAAGTGCACCCGCCAGGTCAGCAGATTCACAACCTCAACTTGGCCGATGCGTCGAGGGACACGATGGAGTCCATCATCGGCGCCATTGAATCTGAACTGCAATCCCCCCAAGGCGCCCCCATCCCAAAGGTGCCGAAGCTGCAAATGTCAGCCGTCATCTACTCCCCAGACTGTGCGTTCTTCCTTGAGTCCAAGGGGCCGCCCGAGTTTAGCCCGAGCGAGGCCCAGCACCTGACGGGAATGAAGACGGAGGTTCACGTATACCAAGTCAAGGCCTGGATCCTCGTCTACGCCTTGGTCGTCTTCGCGCAGGTCAATCTGCTTAAGAACCAGATGAAGGAGTCCTGCACGCCATCAACGATGGGTCGCGTCAGCTTCTGGACGACTGCTATCATGGTCATGGTCGACGGCATAACCTTTACCGCCGCCGCAACGTGGGTGTCGTCTGCGGCAGCCACCTTCCTACCTACTCTAACCCTACTCTTCTCCGCCTTTCTGTCCATGACTATCGGCGGCAGCTTCTTAGCTAAGATATGGGAAGTCCAGCTCCCAGAAACGCGCCCACGTCGTGACCGAGGATCGGGTGCCTCCGACAATGACTCCGACACCACACCGTCACCCGCGGTGATAACCCCCGAACCGACCGGCACGGGCCCGCTTCTCCCGATCGCCCGCCAGCCGGCGAGACCTCCGTCCCAACCCATCATCATCCCGTCCGATCAAGATATCGATGCCGAGATCACCGACGCTGCAACCGCTGTTCCAAATGCAACAGCAGGGGCTGCTACCGCTCCCCAGACTGCGCAGTCGTTCCAGACCATCGTTGGCCGTCTCATTCTCTTCTCCCTCTGCATCATCTTCCTCGCTATTTCCTCGACCACCTGGTACCCCGGTCTTCGTTCCCTCTTCCTCAACGGTTGCACGTTTGCCTACCTCTCCCTCTGGGTGCCCCAGATCCACCGTAACATCCTCCGTAACTGTCGTCGCGCCCTGGCGTGGTCCTTCGTGATGGGGCAGTCGGTGTTGCGCCTCCTCCCCATCGCCTACTTCTGGTTGAAGGAAGACAACTTCCTCTACGCCCAGCCCGACCGCAGTGCTTTTATCTTCTTTTGCGCCTGGGTGTGGCTTCAGCTCCTCGTTCTCGTCGCCCAGGACGTCGTCGGCCCGCGGTTCGGCATCCCCGTCGGCTGGACTCCTGCCGCCTGGGATTACCACCCCGTCCTCCGCGAGGACAGCCTCGAGGCCGGCGGTTTGCCCATCGGCCTGGTCTCCGATGACATTTCGGGCACCGACCACACCGCTGCGGCCTCAACAGCACGGGCAGACGACGACGGGACCAAGAGGCGCAGTTCCACCCGTACCATGGACTGCGCCATCTGCCGCGAGGTTCTCGAGGTGCCCGTGATCTCAGCGGGTGACGAAGACTCGGGCGTGGCCGGTGTGTTTGCGCGCCGCTTATACATGGTCACACCTTGCCGCCATATCTTCCACAGCGCATGTCTGGAGGGATGGATGCGGTTCCGGCTACAGTGTCCAATTTGTCGAGAAGAGCTCCCGCCGCTGTGATGATGAAGAAACTTGTACGATGGATAGCCCAACTAGATGGATAGATACACTTGCTTTACTCATAAATCCGCGCTACACAGCATTGCACGTACATGGCCTCCCAGCATCACAGCTTCGACGCCTCGCCATCCTTCAACACCAACCCGCCCGCCTTGACCTCATACTCCCTCCCGCTCTGCCACCCAGCCCAATCCCTCAGCACGCCCTCGCCGCCCGCCCCCGGCGCCAGCGGTAGTCCCTCGTAACCGTCCCCCTCCACGCCGCCGCCCTGCCCGTACTGCGCCGCGTCCACCAGCGCCGCGCCGCGCTTCACGGCCAGACACGGCGTCTCCCGTAGCGTCACGGCCGGCCGCTGGTCGCCCTCGCGGCCCGTCTGGCGCTCCAGCTCCGCGTACTCCAGCACCGGCGTGCAGCACGCGTCCGTGCCGTCGAACTCCGCCTCCCACTCCGCCCGCGTCTTGCCCCGGAACGTCGTCTCCAGCAATCGCCGGAACGCCGGCCATCGCGCCGTGTCGCCCCGGTTCTCCTCCCAGCCCTGGCCCGCGAGACCCAGGCCCTTGACCAACACGGCGAAGAACTGCGGCTCCAGCGCCCCGATCGCCATGTACTTTCCGTCCGCCGTCTCGTACGTGTCGTACCACGGACACCCGCCGTCGAGTAGGTTGTTCCCCCGGCCCCTGTCGCCCAGCGACGTCTTGAGGGCCATGCGCGGGAAGCTGGCCAGGTACGAGCTGCCGTCGACCATGTTCGCCTCGACGACCTGGCCGCGACCGGAGGCCTGGCGCGCCACGACGGCGAGGAGCACGCCCTGGAAGAGCACGGCGCCGCCGCCGGCAAAGTCGGCGAGGATGTTCCACGGCGGGTGCGGCTTCTCGCCGTCGCGGCCCAGCAGGCCCAGGGCGCCCGAGACGGCCAGGTAGTTGATGTCGTGGCCGGCCATGGCGGCGTAGCGCCCGTCGCGGCGGAACCCGGTCATGCGGCCATAGATCAGGCGCGGGTTGACGGCGCACAGGACGTCCGGGCCGAGGCCGAGCTTCTCGAGGACGCCCGGGCGGAAGGGGTCGATGAGGACGTCGGCGGCGGCGACGAGGCGCTTGATCAGGGCGACGCCGCGGGGCGCCTTGAGGTCGACGGCGATGGAGGCCTTGTGGCGCGCGAGCATGTCCTCGGTGGGGAGGGCGGCGGAGCCGAACTGGTGCGAGCCGCCGGGCTGGGCGCGGTCGATGCGGAGGATGGAGGCGCCGGCGTCGGCGAGGAGCATGCCGGCGAATGGGCCTGTGATTCTATAGGTAAGTAGGAATCGCGGGTATGAGCGGAGAGACGGACCTGGCGCGAGGCCGGCGAACTCGAGGACTTTGATGCCCCGAAGAGGCGGAGGACCGGCCATGATGCGAGTGGCAGAGCAGAAACGAACAGATTCAGGTCAATCGCAGAAGCCAGAATGCAGGATCCAGAAATCGAAATCCATTTGGAACGGTAGTTTGGACGTCGAAGATCGGAATTGGATACCCGCCCCGCGATGCCATCGCCAACGGGCCGAGGTCGTTCGCAAAACCCGGGGTTCCCAGCGGGCCGGGACTTGGGGGACCCCACCGTCTCCGGCGAGAGTGCGGGGGGGTGTCCCCTGAAAGTACAGAGCCTGAGCCCACTGAAGCTCGGGGTCGCGGAGGCTCCATTCGGGGCGCACGGAACCCCATCGCTCACTGATAGGATGGTGAAGTTGGGGGTGGTCTGACATGTGAATACCAACAGGTCATCTTCGTTACTTCAAGCATAGGAGTCTAAAAACGATTCTGAAATATCACGGTATCCATCCCCTGCCCCGTCCACCAACGGACTTCCACGCATAATTC
Source organism: Neonectria punicea (assembly GCA_037954315.1). Classification (NCBI taxonomy): domain Eukaryota; kingdom Fungi; phylum Ascomycota; class Sordariomycetes; order Hypocreales; family Nectriaceae; genus Neonectria; species Neonectria punicea. The sequence goes on along the minus strand of JAZAVJ010000253.1, from coordinate 4,251 downwards.
CATCAGGCATCTAGACAATCTATCTGACAACGCAATATCCACCGATCAACCCCCCAAGGGTTCTGACCGCTTCCTGTACGACACCGTCAACACCAACATCACCAGCCCCCTGCGTTGATATTACGTACAATCCAAGACTGTCGTCACTCCACCGAAATGCCCTCACCGAGGTGACATTCCTTGCCACTGGGGCCGAGGACAAGGAATCACGGAAAGTGACCGGGCGCAGTCGTGGCTCGGTCTGGGGTCAAGCTACATCACGAGAGGGTCGGTTCAGCATCTCCTGATGCACGACACCGAGATGAGGGAAGAGAGAAGAGGCAACTTGAATGACCCAAGTGGAGTTCACTCGGTTGCTCATTCATCCAGCACACAAATGAGCAAGTATCAACCATGGGATATACTGTATAAGACAAGTAGCAAGATGCATGCACAGATGATATCAAGTTGAGGTTTAAATAGGTTACGTTATTCATTTCCGTACTACCTAGATAATAAGAGGCTAAATCGAGAATAACACAAACAATCATTCAGGTCTATCGCGAAGCATCTGAGGAAAACACACAATTTCAAGGGGATCCCTTCTTTGAAACCCCACCAACGCCCTACGCAGAATGCATCATGCCCAGCCGAGAACGAGAAACAGAAGCTAGGCAGTAGTAGTAGAAGAAGTGCCCATCGACAACCAAACTTGGTTGTGAAGGGGGAGAGGTTGGGGGAGGAAGAGGAGGAGAGCCAGAGCACCGGAGAGAGCCTCTTCAATCTTCTTTCTTTGTTGTCGAGGCCGGCTCCGGGGGGTATATGCCAGGGTCTCCTTTCATTCTTTTTCTCCGTCATTCAGGGTGGCATCCCTTTAGTTGTCCGCCCACCAGTCACCCTGGTCGTGCATAGCCTCGGCGACCTTGATGAAGCCAGCAATGTTGCTGCCGGCAACCAGGCTGGGAAGCTCGCCCTCCTTAGCCTCGACGTACTTCTGGGCGGTAGTCAGACCGGCGGTGAAGGCGTCCTTCATGATGTCCTTGAGGCGCTCGTCGACCTGCTCCGATGTCCACTGGAGGCGCTGGCTGTTCTGGGCCATCTCGAGACCGGAGACGGCGACACCACCACAGTTGGAGGCCTTTCCGGGGGCGTACCAGATGGACTGGGCACCCTTCTCCTTGCGCTGGGCCTCGAAGACGTCGATGGCGTCCTGAGTGCAGCCCATGTTGGAGCCCTCAGCGATGATGAAGGCGCCGGCGGCAACCAGTGCCTCGGCCTCCTCCTTGCTGACCTCGTTCTGGGTGGCCGAGGGCAGAGCGATGTCGATCTTGCCGACGTGGACCCAGGGGCGGGCGCCCTCGAGGTAGGTGAACTGGCCGTCGTGCTTGAAGTCGGTCAGGGCCTTGCGCTGGATCTTCAGGGAGGCGATGGTGCTGATGTGCTCGGGGGTGAAAGAGGCCGAGTCGCCGGAGACGAGGGCGCCCTTGGAGTCGGACAGGGAGACGACGGTACCGCCGAGCTCGATAACCTTGAGAGCGGCGTACTGGGCAACGTTTCCGGAGCCGGAGATGGCAACGCGCTTGCCCTCGAAGGTGCCGCGACCGGCGTGCTTGAGCATGTGGCCGACATAGTAGACGAGACCGTATCCGGTGGCCTCGGGGCGGATCAGGGAACCGCCCCAGGTGAGGCCCTTTCCGGTGAGGACGCCCTCCCAGCGGTTGCGGATGGTGCGGTAGGCGCCGAAGAGGTAGCCGATCTCGCGGCCGCCAACGCCGATATCACCGGCGGGGACGTCGGTCTCGGAGCCGATGTGGCGGGAGAGCTCCTTCATGAAAGCCTGGCAGAAGCGGCGGATCTCGGCATCGGACTTGCCCTTGGGGTCGAAGTCGGCACCACCCTTGCCACCGCCCATGTTCACTATAGAGGCATTGTCAGCGAAGTTCGAGCCATTACGTTGCAGCAGATGATCCAATCAACGACGGCCATTATCGCGAGCCGACCGGACACTTTAAAATACGGGGAAGCACGATAAAAAAGCAATGCCATGCTATCCCACAAAGAAAGTGTGTGGTGGGGGGGGGGGGGGGCCATCGAAAAATGGTGGAGATAAGAAACAAGCGACTGGGACGGGATTTGGTGACTTACAGCCAGTAAGGGCATTCTTAAAGGTCTGCTCGAAGCCGAGGAACTTGAGACTGCAGGCACCACAGTCAGTAAATGGGCGGGTCAAATAGTCGCTAAGGCACGCCAATCTGGCACCAGCCAAGATAACAAACCGAGATTCATCGAATGACGAATGGCGGCTGGATGATATCTTTCAATGACGCAGGATCTTGAGTAGACGTACATGGACAAGTTGACCGAGGGGTGGAATCGGAGTCCGCCCTTGTAGGGGCCCAGGGCAGAGTTGTACTGGACACGGAATCCACGGTTGACCTGGACGTTGCCCTTGTCGTCGCTCCAGGTAACGCGGAACTGGATGACACGCTCGGGGATGGAGGCGATGGCGAGGGCGGTGCGATACTCGGGCTTCTCGGTGAAGAGCTTGGAGTTTTCGAGAGTGCTTGCGAGCTCTGGCGGAAGAGAGGATTGGGTTAGTTGGGTGAGGCCATCGCGATGCCAGGCAAAAGAAGCTTACCGTTGTAAGCCTGCTCAAACTCAGGCTCGGCAGGAAGGTGAGACATGGTGTTCAGCTGCATTGGGGGTGGTAGGGAGGAGTTTCGGTGTGTATGTGTGTGTTGTGTGTGTTGTGAGAGAGAGAGAGAAGTCAAATAGCCAGATTCGAGTAGGAGGATGGGTTGGATGGAGGCGAGAGGACAGAGGGAAGGACGGGGCGAGAGGGTTTATATAAGTCAACAGGAGGCTTTGGACAATGGCATATGGCATGGCGGATTGCAGATGGAAGCGGCATCTTGATCTTCACATCCACTCCAGCTCGACATGAATCCATTCCATTATTCCCCTATCTCTCTCCGTCAACTCCCCACCCCGTTTTCCCCCATGCCACGCCCCCCCTCTCCAGTATGGAGAGAGGGAGAGAGACTAGAAACGGAGACACTGAGGGATTGAGGGACGTGTGTGAAAAGACGCCAAAACAGCCCACTCGGCCGTTAGTCGTGACATGAAAGCTTCAGTCAACGAGGTGCAAATGGGATTGTGCACACACACCGCGGGCCGGCCTGCCCCTCCGAGGATAGGACCTCCTAGTGGCCCGTCCGCTGGGGGAAAGAGCGCTGGGGGAGGACCGCTAACCCACTAACCCACCTATGTCGGACCTTCGTACCTTACCCTCCCCTCCCCACCTCCGTTTCCCCCCGTCCCTTCCTTGCCCTGGGTTTGCCCTGGCTGTTTTTGGGGTCGTTCCTTCCGTGTAAGCTCTCGCCACCCCCCTCATCCCTCCACTCCTGGTTTTGGCGCTTGCCCTGCGTCTGGGTGCAGTGCAGCGCAGTCTTCCGCTGGCCCAAACCTCCGAACCTCGCTCGGCTCGTCCCATCCACCCCATCCATCTGGCTTATCCAGCCGCAGCCGTCTCCGTTCCATCTCTTACGACCATCTCTTACGGCCATCACTGATAATAATTTCCATTATTTTGCTCTTTCCCTTTGCTACTCCCACTCCCACTCCCCCTTCCCCCACTGGACGGTAGGCCACTAACCTGGTACCTACCTACCCAAACTGCACCACTTCTACACGCACGCATGCAGTGCAGTGCGCCTACCGCGGGGCAGCCGGCGCGGGGGTTGCGTTTGCAGTCCTGCATGGGCTGGGAATTTTGACTGGGGGCCATCTTATCTCTGTTCCTGTTCATCATTGCCATCATTCATCGCTCTCACTCACAGTCGGTGCATGCTAGGGCTAGTACAGCACAGCACAGTACATGTAAAATAATCCACGCTTTCTATCTACCTAGGTGGATGGGCGCGGACCTGAGCTGAGACGGAAAACAGCCATCCATTCATTGATGCCTCAGCTAACAAAACACCCCACCATTCATGACATCCCGCGCCCGGAACACGTTCCGTGTAAGCAGCTCAAGCACCTCCTCACACGACCACCACAGGCTCAGACAAACATGAAATAATAAAACATCACAAAAACAACCCAAAACTAACTTGGGGCGGAGCCTCCCGGGGAAGCTGCAAGTTGGAACAGCCATTGTCCATTCATCCATCCATTCAGGCTGTCCACACCTTACCTGGTAACATCCCCATTCCCCCAATCTCAAAATACCACCCAACCCCCCCCCCCCCCAATCCGTTGCAACCATCCCAC
>JAZAVJ010000252.1:0-68748 GCA_037954315.1 Neonectria punicea | reverse complement strand
ATTTATTTATTTATTTATTTATTTATTTATTTATTTATTTATATATTACTTTAGCTACTAGCTATTTAGTCCTTCTTTTAAGCTTAGACTAGTCTAGAGTAAAGGGGAAAACCTAATTAGTAAGCTGTAGGATAAAAACCCTTTACTACTTCTACCTAAGGGGGAAGTAAGTTAGGTTTAGTATATATACTCGGGAGTATGTCGTCGGAATTCTCAGCGTGTGCTGAAAAAAGTGCGTCACTATTGCGCGTTCCGCTTCGCTGGCTTTCCAGGCATTGTCAGGTGGGAGGACGTGCGACCTAATCCCTGGGCTGGAATGTGGTCCCAGGAAGCACAAGCTGAGTTGTCTCTAAAATCCGGGATGGCATAGGATGAGTCCATTGCCTTCGAATAACTCTCTTAACTACGTCAGTCTCGTCCATTTGATTAAAGAATGTTCCTGTAGCTTAGACTTGCCTCGTCTGTTGTGCTGCTTATCCATCCTCACCGTCCTAGCTACATAGAGTAGCGATACGGAAATGAAGGTCTAAGACGCGATGTGGGAACTCCAAGGTCTTTGCTCTGGGTGTGGTATCTCTGATCGCCCTGAGGATATCGAGGTAGAAGCCCAGGCTCTCTTGAGTTCCTACTCCAAGATGTGACACGAGAAAATCCCATGAATCGCGTGTCCAAGACTTTGGCAGCTTGAGAAATGAAAACGTCTCCTCTGGCAACATGTACTTTCCGCAGAGGAAGAGCAGCTCGCACTCAGGCAGATATGTCGTCGAGAGGGGCCGCTTCTTTCCGTCTTCGCAGATGACTGAGATGATTTCAACGACTTCAGGACGTCTGGCATATTGACTGCCTGATATCCGTCCCGCTCCCAGGCAGATTGCAAGTGGCTCAGAAAGCCTTCGGGATGTTCGTCGTGAATGAGGTCATCTCTTCAAGCAGGAGTCTAGAAGGATTTCCCCCCGACTCTAATAATCATGTAACTTCCATTTTAAAGACCACCACACTCAGAGTTGGAAAGAGGTTTGGGAAGATGATCTTGAGCGATTTAAATTCATCGCGGCCGGGTTATGGCCTGATGCATGCTGTGCCTATTCTCTCAGGCAAGGATCCGACTAACAGAGTTACACCCTCTCTGGGCTGGCAGATGCTGAAACAACCGGGCCGGCACATGCGAGCTGAACAAGCAACCAACACGTCCAGATTTTAACAACGTTAATGTACTTAATAAGCACCCACTAGGGATCTTACCGCTGAGATGACAAATCTGTACGTTGGTCGGCCTCCCGCATAGCTGGCCCCAACACTTCGACCGGCCTGATGACGACTTGCAGGACGATTCAAAAGCACTGTGACGTAGGATAGGTGATGTATTTTCAGTCCCTGCTTCCGATTTTCAAAGTGTCTAGATTTATCTCCAAATCGATTCGACACTGGCCTAATACCTCGGGCACTATGAGCATCCCTTGTACTCTCTGCGGTCGACGGTTTGATAGCAGTCGAAGTCTGCAGCAGCACCTACGCGATTCACCAGCGCACACCTCGTCCTTTGAGTGCCAGACATGCAATCGAACTTTTGGAAGCCAGGAGGCGTTGCAACAGCACTCGCGGGACTCGCCAGCACACGCCCCAGTCTTCAACTGCGAGACCTGCAATCGATCCTTCAGGAGCCAAGAAGCTCTGGACCAGCACTCGAGCAACTCTCCTGCGCATGCTCCATCCTTCGACTGTGACAACTGTGTTCGATCTTTCAACAGCCAGGAGGCTTTAGGTCAGCACTCGCGGGACTCACCAGCACATACCCTAGTCTTCAAATGCGAAACCTGCCGTCGATCCTTTAACGGCCAGGGGGCTCTTGATCAGCACCTGCGCGACTCGGACATTCACCAAGAAAAGAGCGAAACTCCCTTGGACGTTTTCTTTCGCTCTTTTCCCACCTTCCGCTACGATCCAGGTCTCCCACCGGCTAATTCGTACGCCAAGTTGCGGCAACACGAGAGGTGGCACCGTGACGATCCCGTGTCAGGCCAGGCATGGAATAGATACCAAAATGCGCTGCAGAGCGAACTGCACCTGTGGTACGCCGCAGAAGATGACTTGATGGCCTGGCACGCCCTTTGTCGCGCAATTGGTATCGAACCGCTTCCCAAGACGTGCGAGCAGTGCGAGCAGGTAGGACATGGGCTGCAGCAAAACGCTTCGTCGATGGAGACTGACGTGCGTCACAGGCTGTGCGAAGGACACACGTCAACATTGTTGACTTGATCGAATGGGGACGAAGTGACAGAAGTGGGAGAGTGCAGGTCTTTGGCGATGTGGCAGAGCTGCGGGCTTACACCGAGGAGACGGGTAAGGTATTTCGCAACATGCTGGGTCGAGACGACGGCAACATTGTCTTGAGGCATCTCCTTCGGCACATCTTTAGTTAGAGCTCGTAAAAAACTAGAGACCAGTAGATCAGTGAGATCTTCAAGAAAAAAAGCTATCCAAGCCTGGTAGACAGGTATTGATCAGAGGGCTAGAGAGGGCACTGAAATCAGTAACGCAGAATGAACAAGGTCCATCTTTAGCACCCTCGTGACACTACCACCTAAAAGTGTTTCTAGACTAGCTTTATAGTCAATGTTGCGAATTTAGAGACATATCACTTTGTTCTAGGGGTTTCAAGTGCTAGGATTCTAACCTTAAAAGAAGTCGTTGAAGCCCTAACCCTGAAGATGATACTCTTGATATTCTCGGGAATCTTCACTATGAAGCTACTTTGGTTTCATCCGGTATGCTTGACTGCAATGCCCAATAATTCGGGCGGTACAGCGTTTCACCAGCACCCGAAAAGGTAATCTTATCGAGTAAGCTAGGTACCGGATCTGTAGGAGACAACTAGGGGTCTCCCGCAGATCCCAAACACCCGGTGTCTGAATAATGTTTTGCTTTTTTCTGCCGGTGGAACGAATCGCATTTAGGGAATGGAATTTCATCAATGGTTTCAGGTAATTTCCTAGCATCCAATCGCAAAATTTACTGCTTGGCAAGGGTCCCCCTCGTCGCGCCTTAAAACATTAACGCTAAATGGTTGATATGAGCGCCGGAGAAAATCATTATATAACTTGAGTTCCCAAGTGCGATGACTGTCTTGGTCTCTCTCCATCTACAACACAATCTCAGCACCGCTTTAATCAATTCTCTCATCGCTTCTTTCTTCTTTGGGCTGGTTCCCTATTACTTCTTTCGCTTTTTCAACTACCGACTTTTCTTAGTTCAGAACAAACCGTATCCCTCTTGAATATGTGCGGTTCTCGATTCATTCTCGTTACTCTCTTGGCCAGCGTCGCCACGGTCACCCAGGCTGGTATGTATATCTCCGTTTGGTGCACCTGGTTCTTGAGACGCTGACACGTATTCGACACGAAAGCTCCCCTCGAGCCCCGCCAGCTCTTGGGTCAGTTGGGAAGCATCCAGTGCAACCTTGCCCGCGTGCGCATCGTGGGCGATCTAGGTGACGCAGGCGATGCAATCGGCAATATCCAAGACCCGGCTACCTCGGCAGCAGCATCTGCTGGCCTCGACCAGGCCAACGCTGGTATCTCCCAGATTGCCAGCGCTATTCTTGCAGGCGAGGCGCCTCCCGAACAAGGCCGTACCGAGGTTGAGGCCGGCCTACAGGCCATGGGTGCTGCTTTGGACTCTGGCGACAGGTATGTACAGAGCGTTAGGACACTAATACCGTCCCCGTTGTTGATTTGCTAACTCCCCTGATAGCTCTGACGCCGCGGTTGGGGACGCGCAGAATGCTCTTGCTGATGCAACTGCTGCTGGTCAAGATGTTGTTGCCCAATGTTAGGGGGGTTTATTAGGCTGTGCTAGAAAGTTGCCACGCCCAGTTATCAGGCATTTGTACTCGCGAATGTAACATCTGTTATCACATCTAAAATCACCTTTCACTACTTCTCCAGTGCCATATTTATCCTTGTACCAAAATACCCAACGTCGAGATTCACTATCCTCACTAAAGATCGTCGGTCCAGAGTAGCTCCCACGGAAGAAGTTACCATTGTAGAAACTACCTCTCTTTTCCAGATGTCAGAAACGCGGCAAGTCGAGAACTTGGAAGAAAGCAAGTTGCTGATTTTAGTACAGGTCCCCGGATGGAGCCTGCGTGGCCATCTGCTCGTATTCGAATCCTGTAAGTCCGTATTCATTTGAAGAGGAGGACTTGAGGGTGATGAAGTCGCCCGAGCCCCAGCAGTAGCTGAGGGTGGCGTACTTGTATCAGAGGCACTACGCAAAGACACTCACCATCTATCGGGACGAGCTACAATCCGCCAGGCCCACACCTCTGTCCGTTAGCAATGAATGAGTTCTCCATAGATGAATCCTTGCTGAACGACAATGACACCACCCACTCTTCCCTCCGCGCGCTCCAGTGCATTCTTGAGCATGCCGCTGGAGATTCGTCAGCACACCGAGAGATTCTCAAACCCCCAGGACCTTTTCCTCGATTATTCTTGCGACATGGACCGCCAGAACCGCCCTGGAGGATGAAGTGAGCCACCCTGGCGCGCTTCGGCACACTCATAGTTACCATCCCGATGTTGCTTGCCCTTTTTTCCCTGGAGAAAGACAATTCGCCTCACCCTTACTGCGAGAGTATTGGCACGGACAAAGAACATACCGTTTCTGAGCAAACTTGCCCTTTTTTTCCGAGTGCCCTTCCTGGACTCCTGCTTGTTTGCCGTCAGATTACCGACGAGGTGACACTAATGCTGTACAGAGGCAATACCTTTAACGTTATTGTTCACAGTGATAGCGAGTCGAATCTCACCCAGGTGTTTAGTCCTAGAACAAGGGAGAAGACAAGCAAGTCCTGAATGCGCAATTGTGCGATGGGATGAGGGTAGCGACATCGCAGGACTGCTAGCTTGAGGGATTTGCAGATGTAGTACTATAAGTCAGGCGTGACGTACAAACTCGAAGATCAAACTATAGCGGACTGGTTACCACACTGTGATCCAGCGATACAAGGAAAAGAGACGAAGGTATCGGTCCATGGACCTTGGAACTGTTTGGCCGCGATAACCGTATCTTCTGCAGATATGTTGCAAACGACATCAATTAGTTTGAGCAAATCAAGCACCCCCTGCCAGTCTCTCACGCTCACCACCTTATAGTGAAGCTAGTGCGTCCCTAACAAAATATATCGATCCAGTCGCCAGTGTCAAGGTTTGATAAGGAATAAAGAAGATATCTGATAGGTCTGCGATACTAATAATATAGCTGTAGTATACATTATCCTCAGCATAGAACCCATTTTCAACGACCACTGGGCAATACCGCTTCAGCATCCCCACTGAGTTTGATATAGTTGCCAGGCTTGTCAGGGCCTCTCTGCTCAACCTCATCTCCAATGGCAGGCATATTAAATTTGAAAACACCTGCCCGCGGCCTAGCAAATGGGCTGTGTCAGCATTTCTCACCCACTATCCGTTTTTTTAGGTATTCATCATGATGAACTTACGCCTTATACTGTGCCGTGACCAAGAGGTCGCCATTCCGATTGAACATCGGGTCCCTCAGGTTGAACTCGCCGGCCGCCGGATGGGTACGGAAGGCCATAGGGACCGATGTGCCAAAATTATTTTTTAATGTGGGCACCCTCCCGTACGGTACCCTAGGACCCCGTTTTGCATTATGTGTTTTAGTTGAATATGCTTAATAAGCAGCGCTTAGGTGACGTAGGGTCACGTGCACTCGTGCTAAGGTCCGTGCCCCACTACGATTTCCTTCCCTCAACGCCGCCGGCTTCTCTTCCTTTTCTTCTTCCTTCCTCAACCACACATTAGAAGGTCAGAATCCCCTTATTCCCGCTTTAAACAACGCCATAGCCCTGAATTTCGCATCGCGGTTTAATCTCCTATGGATTCTTATAGCTGCGGGCGTTATTTTGGGGTGCATAATGTTATAACCTTGCGATATTGAGTTTCTATGATTATACGCTTTAGTAGGCTAATGTTTACTGTAGGAATGCGTTATTTCCTTCCTCTTATATACTACTAAATAGAGTATTTCGAAACTATATATCTCTATATGCCTACCCTTAAACTGATTATGATTATGATAGTTAGTAAGGGTAAGATAGGTCTAAAGCTTATAACCCTAAAAGGCCTAAAGACCCTAGCCCCTAAGCCCCTACCCCCCTAGCTTAATGTAGACCCGAATAAGGTAATATATAAGGATTTTAGTGAGTATATATTTACCTTACTCTTAGAAATCCTCCTTAACTTCTAGACCTATACTTTCCTATATTATGATAATATGCTAATATTAAACCTAAAGCTTACTATCTAGGCTTTTATAAATGTACTAAAGGGTAGTACTATAAAGGGCTAAGAGTCTATTATCCTAACTAAGGTATTATTATTATCCCTTATTATTTTATATAGCTATATACTAACTTATATTAGAACCTATACCTACTTTATATTTATATAAAGAAAGATATTAAGAAGTTAGCCGAAACCCCTTATATAATAAACTTTAATAGTAGCTAGAATTATAACGCAATACTCTAACACCTCTATAGTATCGAATGACCCGTTATAGATGCCTGCCTAAAGTGTATAAAGAATAATGGGGCCCTTAGGGGCTATGTTATTGCTCCTAGCACCGCTTTATGCGGAAACTGCGACTAAAATCGGTCTAGAGCTATCTACTCCTTTATGGGTATGTATTCTATAATACGGTAGCGTTTAGACTTTTTATATTAATTTAATTTTAGCTTATAGGTATAAGTATAAGGCTAGCAGCGATAATAATAAGGGGTCCGAAAGTGATAATATAGACCTATTTAAAGGTATTAATCGTAAGATATGCCTAAGACTTATGAAGATTTTTTCTAAGGCTACTAGCTATAAGAAGGAGAAGTATAAGAGGTCTTAAGGTATTATTCTATTCTATATACTTCTATATATACTTATACTAACTTCTCTTTTAGCCTATTTACTCTTCTATCTCTTTTTTTTAAAAGAGTAATCTATATTATATAAAGAAGAATCTAAGTTTTATACTTTTTATAGTAATATAAAATATCTTTATGTTTATTACTATATAGGGGCGTATAGGGGAAAAAAGATACCTATTTAATAGTTTAATTTAAATTTTTTTTACTTGAATTTTTTTTTTTTTAATATTATGATATTTAAGGTACTAACTTAACCCTATCTTATATTTTACTAATTAGTATAATATTACTATATATATACCTTATTTTCCCTAACCTTTTTTTTCTTATATAGTTAATATTAATGAAAAACCATACCTAGAGTTATTCTTTCCTTCTACTATTATTAATACTATATTATAATATATAGTTATACCTTACCTAATATACTAGTAGGCCGCCCTTTAACTAACTTATCTATATTTTGCCTTTAGATCTAATAATAGAAAGCTAATAATAACCTCCCTATATAATAAATTATCTAGTAACTTAATACTAACTTTTATATTATTATAAGCCGTAGGACCCTTTATTACTACTTATAGTAATAGAATACTTCTATATAATAGATAACATAAGACTTTAAATATTTATATAAGCGGATTAAAGACTTATTTTATAATAAGGTCTTAAACGATCACTTTATGCTTCTATAGTTACACTCTAAGGGGTTTATTATTATGAAGAGTGGCCTTATACGTATTCAGCAAGAGCTTAAGCTTTAGTAGCGTTAAACCCTAGAGATGCTATAAGAACGTATAGTCAAATTGCGCTGTTTCTTTAAAGATAAGGCCGAATTGTACACTAAGCTCGAAACTTATAGCCGTATATATCTCTATATATATATTCGCTAGAATTAACACATCTTAAGCTGCTAAGCCCTTTACTTATGCTTCCGCGACTTTTCCCCTATAAATGTTACTAAATAGTAGAATACGATACGATATCGCTAAACTAAATAGACTGCTCTAGGCCCTAACTTTATTTAGTCTCTCAATGTATATAATAAATTAAAGGCCTAGGGGTTTAAGATCTATACTTTAATTAATATATACTTATAGTTCATTATATAGTTCTATATAGGGATATCGTCTAGTATATTATAAAGTATTATTAAGTAGTATCTTAATATCCTCTCTTAACGAAAGACTATACTAAATATTATCTAGTCTAACTATAGTAGGGAGATAATTCTTATAGCTAGGGCATATTATTACCTTTTAAAAATATGTATTTACGTATAGGATAATTCAATCTAAGATATACGCTTTAGTAATTGCTAGATCTATAGTAAAAGCACGTATAACGAGAAGATTAAGAATTAGTGGCTTTAACTAAGTAGAGGTAGGGCTAAGTTCTAGCAGGTATATAACCGTATTGCTCTATTTGCTTATATATTAACCCAGTACTAGGATTACTTTAGTAAGATTACTATAGCTAGCTAATTCTTAAACAACTCCCTATCTAACCGTATTATAATGCTCTACCTCTTTATACTAGTTATATAAAAAGAGCTTACTAACTTTATATACACTTAGAATGCATACTATATTTATAAATAGCGTAATAGGCTATATATTATACCTAGTATGCCTTAGACCTTATACTTCTAGCTAGAGGTAAAGGAGGTAAAGAGCTTTATAAAGATTATTCCTAAAGACTAACTATAGACCCTTTAGGATATCTTTAAAGAAGATTATATTAACCTTAATGCTTACTTACTAGCTAATACGATTAGTATATACTATAGTATTCTTACTAGCTATAATAATCTACCTACTAATATAGTTATATAACTAAAATATTTAGTATACTTATTCTTATAGGCCTATCTAAAGGATTATATTAGAGGCAGCTTATAACTAATAATCACACTCTTAAACACACTTACAGAAGGGATTAATCACATATATAATTATCTAGCTATATATAATATTAATACTATATCAATTTTATTAAAGGTTAATAATAAAGGGGTTATTAACTATAGGGGCATTAATAATTAGCTATTTAACTAAGTATATTACTATTTATTATAATTTAAAGTCTAATTAATCCCTCTTCTTATTCTACCCTTTACTAAATTAAACTAAAAGCTCCCTCTTTATAACTAAGTCTACCTAACCCTTTAGCTATTTATTATTATTACTTATAGCTATATTATCTAATATAGTCCTAAAGTTAGTAATATTATCACTACTATTATTAAAGGGCTATACCTTAATCTTATCTTAATCCCCTCCCTTAACCTCTATCTTAACCTTTATCTTAACCTTAGCCTTAATCTCCTTACTTAGAGATATATGCTTATACTTAATCTTACGGGAGGTTAGGCGCTTAGCAGGAGTATTAGACTCAATATTAGTAGGTATACTATTAATAGCCCGCTTATAGCTATAGATAGGCTTCAATAGCATTATAAAGTCTAGATTAGGCTTTAGCTTAATGTTAAAGTACTAAAAGCATAATATTACTAACTCGTGCTTACTACCTAATAGGATCCTAGTAACCCTAAAAAAATCCCTAAGTATAATTATCTTATATATAATATCTAAAAATTTAATAGGGCTAAATAAAGCTATTTAGGTTATAATAGAATAGATAATCTTTTATTCTTTTATAGTAAGCTTTTTATTATACTACTTAATAATAAACTTAATTATTATAGTATAAGAAGGAAACTTAGCGCTTAGTATAACCTTAATACTTCCTATATACTTCCTAATAAGATTAGCTAACTTATTATAGACTAGTATTTTAATATTGCTAAGAATTATATTATAATAGCTATTATAAGACTAAAATAAAGTATACAATTCAATAACTTTTATAGTTATATTACTTATAAATATAATACTCCTTATTTAACTCTTAATAGCTAATATAGTAATAGTTTAGTAGGTATTAGGTTTTAGTTAGGTTCGTATAGAAGGAATTATTATTATATTATCCTATAGCTCTACTTAAGTAAGAGATAAATTAAGTATTATATTAATAAAGATTAGGATAGGAAGAGTAGTTAAAAATAAGGTCATAGGAAGCCATTATACATAATTCGGGCAGAAAAGGGCCCTAATGAATTTTTTAGAAGCATCTATATAGCGGCTATAGTCTATAGGGCAGAATAGCATTAAAATAGGTAAAGATATATCCATAGTAAAAGTGATATAGGATATAGAATGCGACTGTATATAATCGTTCGTGGCTATACTTAAACCCTATAGTATTAGGGCTTGATGGTTCCTCCCCCATTGTAAAGTATTTCGCCTTAATGTGATATACGAGATCGTATGCTACTAAAAGGACTTGTGGTGTACGGTTAGGGTCAATGCAGTAAGAAAAAGTGCTCAAAAAATAATTTTGGCACATCGGTCCCTATGGCCTTCCGTAATGGGTGAGTTTACCAGTTGCGGAAAGGGAGTCATCGATTGCCTTGCAAATCGACTCCTTTTCCTTCATCATGCTATCGATGTTGTTCTTCAGCGTGTCGATAAATCCTCGGCCCGAGGTTCGGTCGTTGCCAAAGCCACGTTCATCATGAGATTCGAACGGAAATGTTCCTTGGTTTTCGAAACTCGTCTTCATACCATCGTTTTCCGTCGACTGGATCACAATGTCGACTTGCCAATATGCAGCCGCAGCGATACTATCGAGTAAGGGTTAGTTTACTCCATAGAACAGTACGTATAGCATGAGGACCGTCGACTTACTTGCCACTGTACTGGAGATTACTCTTGACCAGGCGAGTATAGTAACCATCGTATGTCACTCGACCCTCAGTGTATCCTCGAATCTTGATGCGCCCATCACCGGGCACCGGGACCGCGTCAACAGCGCTGTAGCCTGCGGAAACGACAAAGTTAGCTTATATTAGAATGCTGTGAATTTGAGGAAGCGGCTACTTTTGTTTTGGCCAGTGAAGTGGTCCTTCCAGGCGGGAAAATCCCAGTCCTCGTTGTTTGATTTGCGACCTGTGTCACAGCTCTCTAACCAAGACCATGAGACTCCTTCGGCACGCGTGACGGCGTCAAAACCTTGCTCTTTAGCTGTTTGAAAAAAGTCGCTGGAGTTAAGATTCTTCAGGTCAATTCCCTAGGAAGGAGGTTAGTTAGGGGGGATTTCTTTTTTGTTTGAGCGTGCACTCTGCACAAACCTTCGCGTTTTCGGTGAAGTTGAAGTATGGCTGAGTATAATCGGTGAAGTCCGGATGGTGTCCTAGTAAAGACGAGTAGGATTAGTGGTAGCGCCACTCACCTGCGACATCGTCTCGATCGAGATCCAATATCAAGGAGACCATGATTAGCCTGTTGACCTGCTCAGTACCAAAGAAACTGCCGCTGCAATCCTTACTAGTTCTGGCAACAATCTGCATGTCGTCATTGTACTGGCGGAGCATAGGGATGATGTACTGGTCCAAGAACAAGCCCTTCCTAATGACAGCACTACCATCCACGCGTTTCTCCTTATCGGGGTTGATGGTAGTGAAGTTACCGCTCCAAGTTAGGGTTCGTTCTCGCTGAACTTTTCGCTCCTCGGTCATGTTGCAATAGACCACACAGTTCCTCGCAGGATCACCAGTCCAGCCGAGTTTTGGATCTGCAGCCGGGTCTGACTTATAAGCATAGGTTTGCATATTGACCCAGGTCGGCATCAGGACGTTAGCGACTTTGTAGTTGGTCGCCTTGGTTGGATCGACCGCCAATCCATAGCCGAGAGTTGTCTGTCCCGAAGTCTTGTTTGCCGTGAGCCCTACGTCACATTTCGTCAGCGAGAAATTGGGGTTGCAGTAGGAAAATGAGACTGACACTGCTGAATCAGAAACGCAAAAGCAGTCACTTGGCTTGAGTTCAACCCGGGCATGGCCTGCTCGGTCGGGGAAAGGGAACTGATGTCGGAAGCTTCAAGTTCATGCATGTTAGTACAAAACATGCATTTGCTTGTGAGAGGCACCAAACCATGCCTACTTACTGGCGAAGTCGAGAAAAAGGCGTTGAATGGAGAAGTCACCCGCTGGTTTGCCAAATCTCTCGATCGTGTCTTTTGCCCTTTGCAACTCATTCTCAAGCTTTGTCTTGTCCTCGGGCGAGATATTGCCTATATGCTGTCAATGAACTGTTTCGAAGAAATCCCAAGTCAAATGGGGACACTGACTGTCTCTAAGTTTGGTCTCGCAACGTTTGACGTCGTTGCTGATATTGTCTAGGGCTGGTGAAATATTAATAACAACCTAAGTAAGAACGACGGATAAAGTGCTTACCGATATCGACTTTGAAGGCAATTTTAAAGCCCTTGATTGGCTTCTTCTCTGCTCTCTTCATCTCCTTGCTGAATAGATTAGTGGTGCCATCAGTAAAGCCCAACCGAAAGAGCACCGATCCAAGTCCTGCACCACTAGCGATGACCTGTATGTTAGGAGAGCCAATCTGGCCGTTAATACTGCCAACTATACCGAGATCTTGACCATCGACTTCAATGGTGGACATGCTGTCTCCGTCGAGATCCCACATGGCAGCGAGCGCTGCAGATTCACTGCTACATGACACGGCTCGTGGTGCACGATGAAACCGATACTGTTCTACCGAATAGCTGGGTCAGGCTTACTAGTACGGGTATGGTTCGCGTCGTGGTTAACGGGCTGCCTGTAACATTAGACAACAGCCCCATCGTCCTGTAGGCTGACGAAGAGGGCGCCATAAGTATCATTAGCCCGACAAACGATATTTCTTCTTACGAGTTTGAAGTTGTCGGGGTTTGGGATGCTGAGAACAAGGTTGAGGCTCCAATGGCACAAACAGCGACGATTGATCCTATGGCAAAGCTGGACTCGAGCTTGAGCAATATGACCGCTGATCGGCTGTTTACAGCAACGACCGTCGATGGCGAGTCAGTGTTTGACAACAAGGACAAGAACGACCTAGACAATGCTGTCGCAGCTCTGAAGGAGATCAACCAAGCCAAGGCTGAACTAAAAAGGCCGGGCGGCGCTGCCGCAATACAAACGACATCGACTCTTGCCGAGACGGCTATGGTGGTCCAAACGCGGACGTCGAGCATTACTGCTACAGCTGCGTCGGGTGGCAGCCTTTTCGGCGACATCAAGACCGCTTTTTGGGATGTGTGGCACTATGTCACGTCGGCGTGGAACAAGATAAAGTCATGGGCGATTGAGACATACAGTGAGTTATCCAAATCCATTGATCGGTATGCGAAATATGATTGTACCAACAACACCACCAGTGGAGGTAAGGACAACATTATTGACCTTGTCGACGCCACGTAAGTAGACTGGTGATGTGTCTTGTTTTGCTCGATACTGTGGTGGATATATACTGATGTTGCTCTGTGATAGTCTCGATTACGGCGCATCGAATCTTGACTGGGCCTCTGGTAGGGTTGACGCTAAGTTTGACGGGTGGAAAGCGACCATCAAGAGTCATCTGGCTCCCGAAATGGTGCCAGATAGAGTACTCATGAAGCCCGCGGGTCCTAAGGCACAAGAGAATGTCGACGGAGTGTCCAGAGATAAGATGAAGCAGGCCGACGTGAAGCAGAATTGGACCAAGTACCAGCTCACGCATGGGGGAGCATTGAGGGGATGTTCCATCGGTAAGGGATTCAACATGAGCCGGCATAATGGCGGTGAACTTGACTAACAAATCGGCAGAAGAGACCGCAGGAACTGCCGTTGTGCAACGGTACCAAGACACATGGGACACAGTCATCAAGCCTGTATTTGATTCACTATCCAACTCGGTGAGCGACATAATGCACGACCTCTCTCTTCTATTCCTATTCAAGGAGCTGGTAAACAGGAAGATAAAGATGCCCATCTTTGGCGATCTGTGGGTACTTGCCAACAGAATCTTCAATCGAGACGTCGAGGCGCCCACGTTTACCGTGATTGGCTTCGTCGGGTTCGTGCTCGCCATCCCGTTGACGCTGACATGCAAGCTGTTCACGGGTGGACATAAGCCACCCGCGCCACCGAAGTTCAATGTCAAGACTCTGAGTGCATTCTTCGACGACTCAGCGGCGGTGAGCGACAAGACGTCGTCGTCCAACGGGTTTGCGGCGATGCTTGAGACGAGTGCAGCGTCAATGTTGGCCGTCGTCGGCCTCGCAAGCACTGTGGGACGTGGCGGTGCCCTGGCGTCTATCTTTGACTTTCAACTCCTGTTTGGGCTCATCCGAGTAGTTGTGTGCTTCCCGGCACGAAGAGACCTACCACTGTGGGAAGTGCGCTGTGCAGTAAGTTTTCCCGCCGAATGCAGAACGGAGACCGGGTTACTCGGGTTACTTACTGACTATGACTGCTTCATCTGAGGTATCCGCTGCCGACGCCGTCAATGTTTTCGTACTCGCCATTGCCCACAAGGCCGACAAGGGTGGCAAAGGCGAGAAGTTACGGGCGGTACTCGAGGGCGCTGTGGCGATGCTCAACATTGGGTTGAACATAGCTATCAACACGGCTGAGCTCGTTGATGACTGGACTGATAAAGATGAGGAGCGAACAGGCTACCAGATTCTAATTGCGGTGCTAGGTGGTGTGTCAACCGTTGGCAAGAGCGTGGCAACGGTGAGCGATGAGCCTTGGTCCAAGCTAGCGGGCGTCGTGACGAAGCAGGTAGCTGGTAAAGCAGCAGGCTTCTTTAATGTAGTGAACACGTATAGCAACATTGGAAAGGGTAGGTATATTGTCATACTAAACCCTGGGAGTTGAAAGGTTATGGAACTTGGGTATACATTGGATAGTATTAATGAGTATTACTACTATTAACTACTTGAGTTTCTTCCATAATTTAACTTCCGCTTCGCCGCCATTAGAGGCAAAGAGCAGGACTCCCTGGCCTCGGTGATTGCAGTCCGGTGAGCACTGGCAGCTATGTCCTGTGTCCACGGTAGTGCGTTCAGGATATTGTAGACTTGAGATTTGGATCTCCGCTAAATTGAAGTAACGTTGAGATCGTTCGGG
This sequence comes from Neonectria punicea, assembly GCA_037954315.1. Taxonomy (NCBI): domain Eukaryota; kingdom Fungi; phylum Ascomycota; class Sordariomycetes; order Hypocreales; family Nectriaceae; genus Neonectria; species Neonectria punicea. The sequence continues at coordinate 53,788 of JAZAVJ010000252.1, read as the reverse complement.
CTAACATTGAGTTCCATCGTACACTGTCGTCGCCTTACTGATCAAGGACGGTAAATATCCGGGCAAAATTGCGCCATGGCAACCGCAAATGTAGAAGAGAAGCCAGAAAATGGCTTTATCGACCTCTCTCAGCTCGTAAAGTACCTTACAAAAATGAGGCACGATCTTCTAGATGGCCTGGTGTTTCTTTCTTCCAGCTTCTTCCCAGAGCGAGTATAAGCGGAGGCCAGCATTTGTAAAAACCCCCCTAAAACGATAGCCTTTTGCAACCTTGAATTTACTGTCGATTAGGATGACGTCTTCTTGGGTCGGGACGTATCGTTTGTTCAGTGGACGGAAAGGTTCCACTGCAATCTTAACTACTTGAGCTCCGTGAGATTCATCTAGTTGCTACTGCGCTAGGGATAAGACCGCTTGACCGAAATGAGCATTTGACCGTTCATCATGTCGGCTGAACCAGGACATTACATAGTTCCATCGTATGATAGCAATATAAGATGAATGGTACAGTCTTTCAAGCACAAACTCTCGAACTGCAAGTCTTGCGCTACCCTCTTGGTCATGGAATAACTTGGAGACCATTTTGGCCGTCGCTAGAAAGAGAAACTTGGAAGACTGAAATGAGAAGGAGGACGCAGACAAGCATATTTGCAAGAGAGATTAGTAGTTCACCCTCTCCAGTACACCTGGATGCCACAAATTGATAGGACATATCGCAATGTTGGGAGAACGGCGTAACCCTTCATGTTAAAGCTGAGTTTTGTTGTTATTGGAATGAGAAATAGTGGTACAGAGCAGAGGGGTGAGTCTAGTTCAGGTCTTGGATTCGATGGATCAGCTGAATTTGCCGCTGCCTTAGGGGCAGGAGTACGCAACGTTTTGTGCCTGGGGTTGGTGGCTGGTGTGAGATGCAGCCTTCCACACGGACTTGGTGAGGTGTCCTGGTTGGTCATGTTGAGTGTTTGTGTATCCTCGGCGGTCTGTTCCTGGCAGGCCTCAATGTCCTGCTTTGCTTTGAAAAATTCCTTCTCTTGCTCTTCTTTCTTAAACAACATAGTAGCGAGATCCTGCTTAAGGTTGGTAATCATCTGTTTGGCGTCGGCGAGCTCTTTCTTTTGTCAGGCCACCCTAGAATGCGCAGCCTAGATATCTTGCTTGATCTTGACAGCAACGCACTTTGCAAGAGCTTCCTCAGCATCATCTGATTCAAAGCAATTTAATGGATCTTGCGTTCTGTCTTCCGTCCTGCAATACGCGGATAGAAACATCATGAATATCGATCTTGCTTATTGCTTATTGCTTGTATGATGCAATAGGGTGACGTTGGCTTGGGGTTGACTACGCCATTAAGGTGAAGAGAAGAGAGAAGAACAAAGGAGCCTGGGGAAGTGTCGCGGGGGACGGCACATCTCCGTCGACAAGGAATCGCTCGCCACAGAGATAATCAACTCGAGTCTCGGCTCAAGTCCATCCATCCAAGTAAAGAAAGCGGTAACCAAGGAAAACTCGCAGCTCTTTCTACCTTTATCCTGTCTACACCACCACTCAAGACGAGGCGAAGGAGATCTCGAGAGATAGCAAAAGATGTTCTCACGTCTCGTAATTCCACCTTAATGGAGCCGATTGAGATTCCGGAGTTGACAGGGGGATCAGGTACAGTTTATTTCCGATTTCAGTCAAGAAAAGAGCATGATGAGATGTTCCTAGAATGCTTTTGTTCGTGTCAAACACAGCGCAGGAAAGCTCCTCGGCCAGCGAGAGAGCGGCATCAGCCGGGACGGCCTGGTCTGTCAGCTTGCTGAAGATGCCATCCTCCTCGGGGAAGGGCGACGCAGTCTGCTGGACCATACTTAGCTCTCGCACAAGGCAAACACTCGGCCGACGCAATACCCCGCCCGTCTTATAGCAGTTGGCAACAGCCACAGAGGAGTTTTCCCATTCTGCCTGCATCGTGATTGGCCCTGGCCGCACCACCCTGCTCTCAGCTGAAGTCGCCTGGTACCGGTCTCGTCCTGTGCGGCCTGAGGCAGAAGTTATTCTCCGCGCATCGCTGAACTGAAGCCTTGCGATTGTTTCCTGCGTCAGCTGCACACCCGGACCCTTCAACAATCATGGATCGGAGGACTTACGAGAATCCCATGGATTGGGTGCTGGGCTACTGCTACTGATCTTGTGGTGTGTCATGCTCAGCCCAATTCACATCTTCGTTCCCACGCCCATGGACGCTTGGACGCGATACTCTGATCATCCCACCTTTCGATCGTTTGAGGTTTTGCACGATCCTGGTGATTCTGGCATTGTTGAGTAAGCTGGCTGCCCTTTCTTTCTCTCCCTCCTCCTCCTCTGATGGTTCTGACCCGTGATTCGCGTAGAGTTTTTGCCATACACGGGCTTGGGTCTAATCCCTCGAGCGCTTGGAGACATGGCGGCAACGGCACACAAGTGTACTGGCTTAGAGATTTACTGCCCAAGCAGAAAGGCCTCGAGAGCATCAAAGTCACCATGCTCAACCACCAGACGAGGCGGGACTCTCACTCGCCCGAGGTCGACTTTGACGTCTTTGCCAAGATGATGCTGGATGATATTGAGCATCTTCACCAGGTCGGAGCCCTGTTATCTACCGCTTTGTTCCATGTCTAACATTTGTCTAGCAAAACCGACCCATCATCTTCATCGCCCATGGCTTTGGAGGCTTGCTGCTCAAAAGGGTAAACGAACCCCTCCCAAGACCTGTTCTGACGCTCAGTGGCGAGTCTGAGGCTCACATTCCTCCCCGTCTCCTAGAGTCTAGTTCTTGTGACGACGCGGTCCAAGCACATACCGCAAATGACGAGGGGCATCCTCTTCCTTGGGTTTTGCATAATGGCTTGCACGTTCCCTGTACTCGCTGACCATGCACTAGACGGTGAATATAAACTCCGGAACGCTTCGCTACGCTGAAGACGTGCTCCTCGACACCGACCACCGAGGACTCAACAAGTTCCAGTCATCAAACGACCCTAACTTTGAGAAGTTTTTGCGGCATTTCCACCACGCATTGCGTCGAGACGCACCCCTGAAATCCGTCTGAACAACCGTGTTTGCACATTGCCCTGACCCTAGGAAGGCCATCTCGAGCATGTCAGTCTCACAGGTCTTTGGCCACACAGATAGGGCATGCACCAAAGGGTTGTATTCAAAGGTGCCGCGTCTTTGCTTCACCTTAAACTCCCTGTGGCGCCTTTCGTCTCTCCTATCAGTAAGATACATATGCAAGAGAAATGCGCCAAAGAGACCATCCATCCCGCCATAACCTTCTCCGCCGCCACCAGGTACGCCAACACAGGTACTCTCTCAACAGATGTCATTGTCTGCAATGATCAAAATCTTACGGCATGATCTCGTCAGCTTGCACCAAGGCCTTTGCGATAGCGCTGAGCAATGCAAACATGTGCTGCAGCATACCTTGTGCCTGCTGTGACCACAGGCACACATCGGTCTAGTCCATGGCTACATGAGTTGGCTTACCTCGTCTCTGATCATGGCTCGCTTGTGCACCATCCAGCCTGGGAGAAGGTCATCTTGTTCCGAAATGGGACCTTCGTTTGGTCATTGCAGCGAGGAAAGTGGCACCGCTGCGGGTGACTGTCAGCCCGGGTACTATGTCCCCATTCAGTCAGCCGGGTATTTTTGTTCGCCTCCCTCCTTGGATGAGTGTGATGAAAACATTGCATCTTTGGATGCAAAAAAACAAAGCTAATCACAGGCTTTGGTGCCTCAATAGCAGCACATCCTCGATCCACGATACCTGCCCAGACAAGTAGTCCTCAGAATCAAACACCCATTATAACTAGACCGTGTCGATATCAGGAAGACACAAGAACTGTTCAACTCTAAGAAACAGACTTGTTATGTCGTAGAGGAAAGAAAAGAAGGGGAAGAGGGTTGGTGGACGAGAAAGGGTATTATCCTGCTAGAGAAATCCGGGCATCTGCCGAGTAACATTTATGGATGACTTCATTCCATCGAGTCCAGTCTTCAGTTTAGATGATACCGCCTAGAACCTTAACTGCGATGTTTCCAGTGCTAAGGAGGTTAACATCTAGCCATAAGGCAGCGATCTAGAACAGGCCGCTATAGTAGGGTGTCTAACGCATTATCTTCGTTGTTTTAGCGGTATAAGTTAACTATTATTATATTCTGGGCCGTAAGCTGTAGAATACCTCGGGTTAGGTAGGGCTATTTTGAGTCTAATAAGAGTCTAGATTCGCAGCAGATGTATGTCATAACCCTTAGTTAGGTAACTAGTTTCTCAGGCTAAGAAAGGTATAGTACCCTCAGTATTAGCTACTTTAGAACTAAGCATGCTATCCAACATTTTATTCACTGTATTAAGACAGACTTAATATTATTTGATTACCTCTTCCTTTATCTTTTAAGGGCTATTAAACTTAAGAGCAAGTAAGTCCCATAGCTTAGTTCTAGGCATTAAGACTAGCTCAGTACTAGATATTAATTTAGCTAAACTAAAGCTACCCTTAACTTATCCGCAATTGAGTATAGGAGCATTAGTCCTGTAAATTTTATATTCCCACTCTTTATTATCGCTTAATAAGGAAGTAATATGTTTTCTTATGCTTAGGTATGGATAGTGGTTGTCAAGTTGATGCTTTTGCTGGCGGGGAGGATTAGAATTGTTTGGGTCGCGATCTGTCGATGGCCTCACATCCGAGTTGGCGGAGCAACCGAGTCACGTTTTAGCTCAATATGACGTTAGTCATATGGACGATGCTACAGCTGGTTTTAATTATGACTGTTTACTCATAGTAAAAAATTGGCAAGTAAGTTTATTATATCTTGCTATCATTGAGGATGATGAGTGCCTCGTTCTCCGTCAGCTGGCCGGATTTCCACAACTTAGGACGGTGGTTTAATGGCTTACTCAGTAGACGCGCAGACAGCTTCTATCCTACAAGCATCACTCATCCTCGCGTTCAAAGTCTTCCCTAGCACCCGAAGCAGTCCCGTCCTCTACAAGAACGCGGATAGCAAGCGTCGCCATCCCCTTTGCACAAGTTATAGCAGCCGCGTGTGCCTCGTGAGCCCCAGCAGCAGCGGCAAACCCTGGATTGTGGGCAGAGACATCGGCACTCGCTGGTATTGCAAAGGCACCGTGAAAGCTGGGTACGAGGTGTGACACGTTTCCCATGTCTGTGGATGCGTTGAAGCTTTTAGTCTGCCGGAGCATCACCTTTTGGCCGATCGAGGCCATCTCGTCGACGTATGTTTTGCACAGTGTTGCGTTGACTCTGAGGTTCATGTATGTCGGTGAACTGGAGGCGCGTATTAGTCTTGATATTCCAGATGGGGATGAATACATGACTTACTTACGGTATATAACTAATAGAACAGCCAGTCGCAGCGGCACCAGCCTCAAAGCACGCCTTAACCCGACGCAGCAGCTGGTTGCAGCGCTTCATGGTCGGACTCCTGATGTTCCAATTCATACGCGTATACTCGGTGATGACATTGGGAACCGTGCCGCCATCTTCTATCACGCCGTGAACCCTCTCATCCGGCTGAATCTGCTGCCGCAACAGCGCAACGTTGTTGTAGGACGCAACGGCCGCGTCGAGGGCATTGACTCCATTCCACGGCTCACCGGCCGCGTGGGCTGTTTTGCCTCGAAACTCGACGCGGAGCTTGTGGCTCGCAATGAGCTTGAAGCCGGCGAGACCAGACGTGTCGGCGCCTGCTCCGATCTGATGGGCGGCGATAGGATGGGCCATGATGGCGGCTGCGATGTCTTCTGGGGGATTGAAGGCTCCGGCATCCACCAGCTTGGCCTTGCCGCCGCCGCCTTCTTCAGCTGGAGTGCCGAGGATGCGCAGACGGCCGGGTATCTTGAGGTCCGCCATGGCACGAGCCGAGCCTAGAAACGCAGCGAGCGACGATGTGGCGATGAGGTTGTGGCCACAGGCGTGTCCTATGCTGGGGAGAGCATCGTACTCGGCGCAGAAGACGACAAGACGCCCGCCGGCTCCAACCTCGGCCTCGAAGCTGGTGTCGAGGCCATACGTATTTTTCTTGACGTCGAATCCCTGCTTCGCTAGATACGACGTGAGAGTATCGTGAGCTAGGGTCTCTTGATATGCTGTTTCTGGGTTTGCGTGGAGGAATTTGTTGATGTCGTCGTGTAGTGATGGACTTAGTTGATCGATTGTGTCGCCAACAATAACTCTTGCTGCGTCGACAGTTTGGGTTGGAGACTGTTGTGGACCAGGTCGAGTGTCCCGGCAACGCTGCCTCAAAGGCTCGCCTTCTTTGATCTCAGTCATGCTGTATTTGAGCAGTCAAATGCCTATAAGATGAGAAGAAGTTTTTTTGTATTATAGATATGAGGGGTGCTCGCTCACATGGAGCGGTTTTAACCGTTGCGTCACTAATACGACGGCCCGCTGCTTGTGTCACACTACTGCGTCCAACAGCCGACGGTCGGCAATCCACTTCCCGATTCTGGTAAACAAACAAGTTATCATCTGTCTCCACTCTCGCCTTTTGACCTAAGATAAGCCCAATGCTGATTCATGTTTAGTCGTTGATCGGCTGAAGGCTGTTACCGACCTTCGGCTACAGAAGTAGATGGTGATGGTGATGCTTCCCCTCTCCACCAAACGACCCAACCACGCCTGGCCTGCATCGAAATGGACCTGGTATCAACGATAGCGGGGAGTAGCACCGTCCAGAGCCCGCCTGCATCGTTCCGACGAGGAGGCGGGCGAAACGCACCACGCTCGCGCAAGGGATGCTGGACCTGCAGGACGAAAAAGGTCAAATGCGATGAAGCAACACCGCAGTGTCGACGATGTCTCAGGCTGAATCTGCTATGCGATTACACTCCGAGGAAGAGATCATTCATATTCAAGAGCACTAGGGTGGCGATTCAATCGACCGTAGAAAGCAGAAACACCGTCGCCTGCTTCCAGCGACTGGCAAGGAATTCGCCTCACTCATTACTCTCAACGTTCAGCCTCCCTACGCCTGCTACCGGAGCTTCTTCCGTCGTCTTTACCGCGACAGACCACGAGTCCATTCGATATTTCCGGACCTCGTTCGCTCGGCTTCATCACACCAAGAACCCCGACTACTCGCTCTACTGCATCATGTTCCGCCTTGCACAGGCCGACGCCATCGTTATGCACATGATTCTTGCCGTGGGCGGACGAGAAATGGAGTTCCGACGCAACATGCGCAGCCAGGACAACCGAGGCGTCGGGTCGCCTCTCTGGCATTACTCGAGGGCCTTGAGGATGATGGCCGAGGTGGTCGGGGATGGTGATAACCAGCGGCTGGACCTCGACTCGATCCACACGGCCTTGTATCTCATGCTGCTATATGAGCAAAAGTACGGCGACGAGAAATGCTCGGGCGTGGCTAACCACCTCGGCGGCGCGTCTTTGATCTTGAAACACGGTTGCAACGACAAGCTTCTGCTCTCGTCTCGTTTAGCGGGACGAGGACTACGAAAGATAGCGTCGGCAGCGGACGAGGCTCAGAAACCACCCGAGGAGAAAGGGCTATCTCTCTACTCTGCCCGGTTAATCGTCTGGATAGCTCTCTTCGATGCCGCTGCGGTATACTGTGGCGTCGGTGCGCAGCTGAACGGGATGCTCGTCAAGCTGATGAGTGGAAGCACCTCAGCCGAGAGCCAGTTTCAGCCGTTGGAAAGCTTCGATCGGCTTCACCGCTTCTCCAACCCCCTGTACAGAACGACCTGGGGAGAGGACTACCCGCAGAGTGAGCTCCTCGATGACGTCGAGAACAGGAGCGTTTACTCGCTGCTTGGGGCATGCACCCAGCTGCGCTTCATCATGGCAAAGCTCGCGAAACTGTACGAGTGCGACGTCGAAGCTGCAGAGGAGCGTGCTTGGGTTGTTGAGCTCTCCATCCAAGAAGTAAACACCAAGTTTGCAGAACTCATCGAAGTGGCTGCCGAGCTGTCCCTCGCCACCGACAACTCGCACCGGCTCGTCGCCAACATACGCAGCATCGTTCCGTACTTTTACGCCGTAGTGCTTGATTTCCTCCGTCTCACCAGGCCAGACGACGGGGAGCCAGGCCTATCTTCTCGTCAAATTGACGCCCTGCGTCAGATCATGAACCTGGCCTTCCAAACGTACAAGCACGGGGGAGACGAAGCCTTGATGAAAGCTGCCTGGCCGCTATTCATGGTCGTACTGGAGACGGACGACCTTTTGCACCGCGAGTGGGCTCTTGACCGGTTCAAGTCGATGAGTAGATTCGGCGCCAATTTTGAAAGAGCGCATCGGTTCTTGGTTGATGTAATTGACACGCAGAGTCGATCAGGCAAACGAGTCAACGTACGTCAACGGTTTCAATCTGGGCAAGTGGGCCTCTTCGTTATCTAGGAGTAGTACGTAGCATAGTCAAGAAACACGCTTATCCTGACCCTGAACGAGACCAGTGGAGATAAGGAAATGGCAAGAATACTACTCTGAGCAGCGTGCACTAACGATACCCGACCATCGGCTATCAGAAAACCCCAAGCGCACCTGATGCTAAGTCTTATCACTCCAGCCAGGGTCTAACAAGATCAGCATGACCAGGGTTGGAGCACTGTGATAACCGCGGGGAAGTCACAACCCCAAAGTGAATGCTTGCTTATATGCAGACTATAGATATCTGGGAGGACAACCACCCGTTCGGATTTGTCGATTGTCTCCCACAAGATATCGTCTTGTTGCAGCATTGCACTTCCCCGCAGTTAACCACTCTACACTTCTATCATCATGTCTGAAATGAAAGCAGTGGATTACAAGTCCCCAGGCGACGACGAGACAGCCAAGGACGTCGCCCAAGGTGAACTCCACTCAGAAGAGCTGAGCTCCGAAGAAGACAAAAGAATTCTACGCAGGATCGACACATGGTAAGCCAGCATCCCTATTGGACCTTTGTCCAACTGCCATAAGAGCTCAACATGTCATCAGTCTTCTTCCAATCATGGCCATCTCATATATGTTCCAATTCTTGGACAAGTCTGCGCTCAGCTACACAGCCATCATGGGCTTGAGAGAAGACCTAGAACTGCAAGGGACCGACTATTCGTGGGCTACTAGCACTTACTACTTTGGGTACATGATTGCATCCTACGTGGCTGGTGTAGCCATGGTTCGGTATCCCATTGGCAAGACTATTACAGCGTCCATGTGCGTATTTCATACTCCCTCCCTCCAACGCTGGCAGGAGAGCTCATTGTATACACACACTAGAATCACTTGGGGAGTCATCCTAATGCTTACCGCTGTGGCCTTCAACTCTAAAGGCCTCCTGGCTAATCGCTTCTTCCTCGGTGTTGCTGAATCCGCCATCGCCCCGGGCCTGAGTGTCCTGACTGGCATGTGGTACAAGCGGTCTGAGCAGCCGCTTCGCCATGGAGCATGGTTTATGGGAAACACATGTGCTGGAATCTTTGGTGGCCTGATTGCCTATGGCATCGGCCATGTTGAGAGCATCGCTCCTTGGAAGGTTAGTTGTGCCATCTTATCACCTGTCATCACCTGCATTCTATGTTTACAACCTTTGATGTAGGCCGTCTTCCTTATCTTTGGCGCCATCACCGTCGCTTGGTCGCTTACCCTCTTCTTCCTCCTTCCGGACACGCCCACCAAGGCATGGTTTCTGAGCGAACAAGACAGCCGGAAAGCAGTCGCACGAGTCCAAGAGAACATGACGGGCATCAAGAGCGACAGTTTTAAGTGGTACCAGTTCACCGAGGCGTTTCTTGATATCAAGAGTTGGGCCCTCTTCCTCGTTCAGCTTTGCAGTCAGATTGCCAATGGCGGCGTTCAAGGCGTGGGTTCTCCGTTAAAAACACGATAAATCCAAGGCTCATGGCTTTCTAGTTCGGTTCCATTGTCATCAAGGGGTTTGGCTTCAGCACTTTAAACACGTTACTGGTCCAGATGCTCAGCTTTGTATTCCAATTTGTCTTTGTACTCATCGCCACAGGAGGCAGTACGTGGTTCCGCAACACCCGAACATACTGGATGGCCTGGAACTTGATGATTTCCATCATCGGAGCGGCCATGGTTCGCCAGATTTCCTCGGATAATATTTGGGCTCGGTTTATGGGCTACTGCCTCACTGTCGCCTACAGCGCCAACTTTCCACTCACCCTGGCCATGTCGTCTTCAAACTTTGGTGGCTTTACAAAAAAGACAACTGTCAACGCAATGGTATTTGAAACATTTCTCAAGGATTTAATCAAGGTTAATCAGGGCCTATTTTGCAGATTTTTATGGGATATTGCGCGGGAAACATCATCGGTCCGCAGCTCTTCTTCGACGATGAAGCACCGTCGTACCCCTCCGGCTTTCTAGCAATGATGATTTGCTACGGGGTCGCACTAATGACTTGCTTCGGCCTCCGAGTCTATTTCATCTGGGAGAATCGTCGTCGTGACGAAATGAGTAGTGGTGATATTGGCAGTGGCTTGCAGGAGAGCCTTGATTCCGCTGTCATGGACAAGACGGATAAGGAACTTGGGCAATTTCGGTATGTCTACTAAGCTTGCAGATAGACAGACGCACACCAAGCCTAGAGGGGTGTTGTTTTGGAGTAGGCAATGGCCTGCTGGTTCTTTTCCGCGGTGAGAGGAGGAACTATTGTGCCGATCGGGTGAAAAAGCGGTGCTTCTGTAGACTTCGATACAGACTCCAATTGCTCTACGAGACAACAGAGAACTGGCCTTTGAGACTGAGAATGTTGCAGTGACATTTGACTGGTAAAGATAGCGTTCTGTGCCACGAAGAAATATCGACAAATCTGCCATCATGCCCAACTCTATAGTAGTCAAATTGGCTTCACCACCGGGGCGGTATGGCCGAGGTCTTATACTCATGAACTTCTACGAAATAGTGTCCCAGAACCAGGAACCTAGTTTAATCTTTGAATCTATAAGATTCCTGAAAATGTAGTCGCAACATTAGTGAAAGAAGCATAAAAGACATCTTACAACTGCCATACAAATAGAGCAGATGTTGCCTCACACAGTAAGCAGCTTACTATACATCTCTGGACATTATTTACCTCGATAACTCTTGCTTCTGGCCTAGTGTCAGCTGCACTGTCAAAGGCTGGACGGAGGGCAAGCCTGAAGCTATTGATTTGTTCAGATAGTACAATTGCTAATTACGCGGACGGAAATGCTTTGCAAGGGTGAGTAATCACGATCAGTCCACGTAGCATATCTTAATTATTTTCGCACACCAACTCTCATTCCAGCTGGGGCTATTACTTAAAGAACTACACATTATTAATGTCTATGGCCTAGCTCAAAATGGCCGCTCAACTCACAGTTTCATCAACGATGGATTATGGTCGTCTTTGAGTGTTCGCTATTGTTATAATTTATAGGTGCAGAATAGCTACGATGGGTTAGCAATGGGTCTTAGAGGTGCCCGTAATAATAGTTGCGGCTCAAAAGAGGAAGGGGTTAGAGAAGACAAAATGGCGAGCCACTTTTGATACGGGTAAACCGCCCCATATGGCAGTGTGGTTTTTTCTTTTCCTATCTTTCAACATGAGTTACCATTTAATAGGATACTGTCTTCGTCTTGCTTCACTTTGGGAGGACTGCCGGGAGATGGAATGTTAACTTAGGGTTGTATGGTACCTCAATTAAATTCCCTGCCGCTACGTGACGCGCGATTGAAAGGTTGGCTGGGCTGAATGGATTTAGCTATTGTAAGCATCAATCACCATTGCTAAAGCTTTATATTTGAGCCTCACTGCCCTTACACTTGAGTCAATGTGCTTATAGAGTCTGCATTAGAAAAGTGCAGCCGAGTTTTCCTCACCAGGCTTAGCAAGCCTCTCGTGAACAAGAAAGACTTAGGAAGCCAGCCTCATATAAAAGAGGGTGGAGCGCCTTCAGCTCTCACGAGAATCTAAAAATAAAACAATAAATTAAGGAAATTAAATGGTTTCTTATCATTATACGGTTGAGCAAAGAACAATACGTATGAGTGCGTTTCATTGCACAAGGGAAGTTAACAAACCATCATTTCCTAAACGAGCGGCTTTGAACTTAACAAAACAAAGACAGCCGAGCGATGTGTAAATATAGCTTAATGAGCAAAGTGCGGCCATGCAAAGAAAGGGTAGTCCTCTAAATGTATGACGGCTAATGGCACACTCCATTCACTATCTGGATAAAGAGCAACATTGAGTTACAGAACGGACGAGCTCGACAAAACTTGTCCAGCCTATCCTGTGATTAACCTATATATCTATCAGTCTCCGACACTTATTTTGCTCGAAACACTAAACTATCAACCGCCTGCAAACACTTCACAACCTAGAATCACATCGAAATCCACCTCTAAAAGTCAACAACTTTTTAAAAGCTAAAAGCCTCCCAAAAACACCCAGTTATATCTACACCGCAGAAGAAATCACGGCAAGCGCGAAGTCAACCCAATCGGCTCCATCGAAAGAACCAGCAGCAAGCCATGTTCTCTGAACTTTATTTTAACTTTTTCAGTTTCCTCTTCACGGTGGCAATCCGTGAAATCCTGGAATTGGAAAAACCATTCGTTGAAAATACACCTACCCAAGTCACAAACCACCCCGAGCAACACAGGATCATCCAAAACGCTGAAATAAACCTACACCAAGCAATCATTCTCATGGGCCGTGTCTGTACCTTCAGCTATTTGATCATGTGTCTATCGGTTTTGATGCACATTCCCCGTCTCTGGAGCAGCATGCACATTGTCGTTTTGGTTATTGTACTACAGCATCTTGCTAGACATCCTCCTTGGCCTTAAAGGCAAGATTTTAAGACGGCATCTATTTCTTTAAAGGGGCTTACTAAAAATAGAAAGAGCTAAGTATAACTAGATTTATTAATACTCTAAGTTTATTTACCAGCGTACTGTATATTAAACTGTTACTTATTATAAAAATAAAGATATAAAAATTTACTTCTTAAAGCTTTAATATTAAATTAAAATAGATATATATCTCTAGGAGTTACTACTTTTTTAGAAGAAACCTTATTTTCAACCGCTAACTGTTATCACTAATCGTAGGTCTTATATATTTATAGCGCATGTCCTCAAGTCGTATTACTACCTTCATCATTGCTTTGAACCGCTAACACATGCTCTAACACCCCCTCTCGATACACCGTCTGAATCCACACGCCCAAATGACGCAGAAAGGCAACAACCTTATAGCACCCGACAAGCATTCTCATGTCCCCGTTTGAGAAGACCTCAATCAACTCCATCTTGTCAACCTGATCCCGCACGAAGTAGAGCTCCCAGTCCCCCCCATAGACATAAATGACGGGAATTGTCACGTCGATAGAAAGCATCGAGTTAGACGTACACGGGAGGGAGCGGAGTCGCTTCAGGTGTGCTAGAGTCTAGATTGACAGTTGGGCTTTTGCCTCTTTGTTAGAGCTCCCGGGGGTCTTGGTCTCAATGTTGACGGCGATGGGACGGTCTCGGACGGGCTCGTAGGAAGTGTGGCTGATGGACCCGGAGTTGTTCGCTCTGTTACATCGCTTTGATGCCATCTTAATATCCTTCCCTGCTAGAGTAAGGCAGAAGTCAACCATCTTGGACAGCATATTGACACCAGCCTCGAGGCTGGGGATATAAGGCTTGTCAATGGACGCGCGGGTGACATCATAGTAACGGACTTGACAGGTGAAACATTTAAGGATAAAATTCAGCAGTGGTTCATGCACCCAGGCATTTCAGGCCGGTTCTGAAAAGTTCTCGCGCTTGCATTCTTTAGTGTTGGCAACCACTTCAGAAAAGACGTCCAATTCCCTTGTCGCGTTCCACGGCTCGAGTCCCTAGCTGATGGCCCACTGGTCGGCATCGTAGAAGCTTGCGTCTGAGTATCCCGTGTCGTGCAGTGACAAACAAGTCAAGAAGTCCTGCTTTATAGGCAGAGGAACGATGTCGCATCTCCCGCCGTAGACTCTCTTGATACTGGCAAAGACCGCGGCCACATCAGAAGCAACCGGTCCAGAGAGTCGAGTTCCAGTGGCTCCACAGGCTTCTCGGAGAATCGCAAGTCGGAAACGCTCTTGACGGGACTCTTGGATGCTCGCGACCTGTTGCCGCCCGTTGTTCCGGTCCGCAATGACGATTCTGTGACGGAGCTGGCGCTCCGGAGAGAGGGCACTTGGCGTGCGAGGGAGCATTGGCGCAGGCCTAGAGGCTGGCTGGATGTATCGATTCTTCGTCGCTTTGAAGAAGAGTCGTTTGTGGGAGTCTTTTCGAAGTCGTCCACTAGGGGGAGGAGAGGATTGATCTATCAGGTCATCTATTAAGTCGGGCTTAATCGCTGGGACGAAAGTGCTTGCCGATCGTTGGGTGGATGGGGCTAAGGAGTGCGTCTGTGCTATCCAAGCTTAAATGTCGTCGCATTTCATTCTCGTTTGCTGTGCATATCTGAATAGCGTCTTATAAAGGTCTAACGGCCTTTTTATGAAGAATTATAACACACTTTAAACTAGCTAAGGGTAAGCAGACAGGTTGGAGCTGCATAGAAAGTGCAACAACCCTCTCATCTAAGTAGACATAAACCCGTGGTGGCACAGTGGCTGAAGCTACATGATAAGCAGGTGGGGTGATCTTAACTGCTTGAGTATTTCAAAGCTTTCATCTAATTAGTAGCCTTGCCAAGACAACCTACGCTATCCGCGCTTTTAGCCGCTTTCACCATTAAATCCCTCGGGTTTAGAGTGGTTTTGCTTGAGCGACCGGAAGAAGGCTGTATGGGACCTAACCGATCCACTACAGCCTGGAGGTTTGTTCCAGGCTATGGCCCATGAGCATGTTGGAAATCACCAGATCTTTCATTGTGAGCATCTTTCATGGCCATCCCAGCCATAACCTACGGTTAACCATCTATTAAATAGGTGGTAGGCGCAATTGCGCAAAGAAGACGTTCATTCTTGGAAGAGCGTATCTGGAAAACAATTCCATGGCTTCTAGAGCCTCACACCAAGTCAATTGGGTCCATGTTGCAGGACGCCCTCTGCGATATCCCTGGCTTGATGGAGGATGCCGACTCTATAAAATCAGCCGTCCGCCAAGGATAGCAAAGCGTCGATCAGGCAATCGATGCCTTGAGGTGTAGGATACTGGAGACCCAAAGCCTGGTACATCATTTGCGGTGGAAGTGGGAAGAAAAAAATCCCCTTGTCTGCTGGGAAGCGGATCCCATTAAGAAAGGCTCCGTGTCTCTGGATAACCGGGGTCTTCCACTCTTTCCGACCGTTCTCAGCTTCATACGACAAGCCCTGGCCATGGAAGCAATAAACTTTAATATAGCCGGTCTCCCAATGACATTTGCATCACAATCTCCAGCTACGCAAACGCAACCGCCCATCGGCCCATTCTCGAACCCTCTTCTTCTACCTAGTTAAGGATCTCAACAGGATTATACATTAGATATCTGCCGAGCGGTGGACCTTCTAGTACTAGGCGAACACGACTCCCACGCTGCATTAACCTTAATCTTTCCCCTTTGAGTAGCGTTTAGCCATTTAGAAGGCCGTCCAGATGTCCGTGCATGGCTATAGGACCTCTTTACCAACATCTCAATTGTGAAAGGCTTTCAGATAGGCGAGAAAGTCTTGCAATTTTCCCCTAGGACGATCAAGTATTCTAATTAGCATTACGAAATGAGTAGACAGTTTAGCGGGACATATCAGGACCCAGAGTCTCCCTAGAAGGGAATAGCAAAGCCCTTTTTAATGAGAGGCTGAACGCAGGAGGTATGTTATAGTTGATACACTTTCCCCATATCACTTTAGAATGAGACCCTACGAGCATTGGGACCTAGCTGTGAGAACTAGGTTTAATCTTGGAACAGCCAAGGTGAAAGTGTCTCTTTTGGATGCGAAAAGGCTTTCCCTTGTTTGACCTGGTGCCAACTGTACGCCAAAGCGATACACAATCTGCGAGACAACATGTCCGAGCTCCATTAACCTGAGTTGCTTCCCATCGCAGGAGTAACGCCCTAAGTAATGTGAGAAATGACCGAGAATCTCATAGAGTGCGAAACAGAAGGGGCGGACATACCGATAGAGAATGGCGCAAATATGGAGCCATTTTTGTCAACCCTCGCATAGTAGTTAGCGCTGTAAGATGAATTCCAACGGCTTGTCCAAATAGCATTCGTCTAGGGATATTTTAAACATCATGGTTCACGACACGAATTGTTAATTTCAGGGAGAATACAAACCTCTCTGAATTTTGTGCAGTGGAACCTGAACGATTGTATTTCCTGGAATTTGCGTCTCTCCTATCATCAACTCTTCCGCTGGAATTGCCCGCTGAAGTCCAGATTGGATGGGTGGGCGTAGCCTAATAGTTTCATCGATTACGGCATTGAGGTGGGTGAGTTTGGAAAGCGAGATCATGTCAACGACGTCTCTCTGCTTGAAATAGTTGTCAAGCTTACTCCTGAGCTTATCGACCTGCAACTGGTGTATCGCTAGCTCACAGAATGAGGTTGTTAAGGTTGCAGTTGTAGTGTCACTAGAGCATGTTTAGTATCGGAGTCCACATTGAGAATGAGAAAAATAAAGAGATTAACCTACTTGCCTGCCACAGCAATTAAGTAGGCCTCTCCGTCGAGATTAAGCTTCGCCTGCTTTGTCTTCGGGTTCCGTTCGTAATCTTTGAGGATCCAGGAGAAGACGTCGGGCTTATCAGGATTGTTCAATGTAAAAGTCGAAATTTAGTAAAGAATGGCTAAGTAATTAAGGCGTGAGCCAGACCAGAACTAATCGGACGTACTTTCGACCGTTCCTGAATTTGGTTTCCGCACCAGGCCCAGAACCTCCGGTTTTCTGAATTCACCGCTGGAATCATTTTCACCAAGGGATTGACCCATGTGATGTGAGACAGATAGCCGTTGAGCGTCATGGACGCATGCAAAGCTTCCATGAAATAGTGCTTGACGCCCGCTCGTAACATGTTGATGGATTATGCAAAGGCAAGGTCACCCATGACATCGAAACTGCAAAGGTTGAACCAGTCGGAGGCATTGATGACGGTACCTTGCGATTCAGATAGACAAGCAAGTAATTCGCTGGTGTACTTTACGACCCGAGGCTCATAGTCTCTCAAGGCTCAAGACTCGGATTAGAACGTGGCCCAGGTCTTTGCTTGAATCTTCGTACTCACCTTGAGTGTTGAAATCTCGATCCCAGACTTTGCGTCGAGCATGGTGCTCAGCCGGATCCCGGATCATGTTCAGAGGAACACGTGGATGGAGGACATTGTAGAACGGGCTCTCGGTACAAGGGGGATCTGGACGAATAAATGGCTTCGACCGCTTTTAGATCGATGATGGAGAGCTCAGTGGGCCCTGCCTTCCGGTCAACAAGTGTTCAACGACGGCTGTACCTGGGATCATATCGTACCAAGTCTGACAAAGTCGCCATTATGGTGGTGAAGCTCTTCTACCCCTTCGTACAGGTGCAGATTCTTGGTTCGAAGATACGAGGGGTACAGGTTTGACGTGCGAGCCAAGAGCGGCCCGGGAAAGTTTCTCAGCCGATGAAAGAAGACACGATATAGGACCATGCTAAGAAAGATGCCCGAAACGTGCGAAAGGCTGATCTAGGCAACGGACGAGAAAACCGGGACAAAATCGTCGACCCAGCTCTTCGCCTGTCGACGGTGCAGCCACACAGCAAGACAGGACAGCAAAGCAGCATAGGTAAAGAGGATGTGAAGGACCATCCGGTCCCATTCACCCCTACGATATGCAAAGATGTGCAAGATGATGCCCCCAGCAAAGAAAGCCAGAAGCGTCTGGGAATCATTGTCGTCGATAGTCATGGTGTGAAGAGTCTCTTGGGTCAACCTGAAGCTGTATCAGCCCAAGATTCAGACGGCCATTGCCTGCTGCCAGCAAATCTTAAAAGCGAGAGCTTGCGTCGCCAGTTTAGTTCCTGATGCGCATGATGAGAGGGATCGGCCGGCCCCGTTCTGAATCCCGGTGGCTTGGATGTCATCACCACGCCATGACCTGAAATTACTCCTCGGCAACTTTGCTCGGTAGAAAATGTCAGCCGTCTGTCTGTCTTGCACCTGTCCGCCTCTCCGTGTACCCTAAGAGTATGTGCGCATGATGATAAGTAGTCCAGTGCAACCACTCCCGTCGACTCAGATGCGTCGATGCAAGTTGCGTCATAAATCACAACGCTGAAGCGTTGGCCAGTATTTCAAGTCACTTCCATGTGCCTTGATTTCTACTGCGCAATCTACATAACTGGGTTAAAAGAACAAAGTCTGCGCGTTTCAATATCCCCTCAGACCATCTATCCCCCACTCACGACCAATGCCGCTCTTCTTGTGACCCCCAAACGTAGCCGTGGGCTGACTAGCCAGATGGCCAGTCAACCACACACTACCCACATCCAGGTTTTCTCCAATTCTGAGGGCAAGCTCAGAGTCCTTGGTCCAGACCGAAGCTCCCAAGCCCATGTTATTGGCGCTCACTCGATCAATGACTTCATCCACATTTGACCACTACAACAGCAGCACAACGGGTCCGAACGGCTCCTCAGCAACAATCTTGCTGTCGTCTGGTGGATTGTCCACCATCGTGGGCTGAACAAAGAACCCATCGCTCCCGTTTTCCAGGACATTACCTCCCGCAAGAACGCTCTGTTTGTTGTTTCCCACGTCGCGTAGGAAGTCTTTGACACGATCATACTGCAGCTGGTTCTGTTCACCTATAGTTCTAGCGCACAATACCAACGACAACACCAAGAGGCACGTATTAAGTCTTGACATGACGCTCTGGGCTAACCTCCACCACGTCTTCCGGAATCTCAAGCTGACATGTTCCAGCGAACCAGTGGGCTGCAAAGTCAACTTCCTGGTCGGCAAACAGGACCTTGCATATAACCAGCGCTGCCTAGTTGTGTTGAGTTGTAGCCCGATCTCACAAACTGGCTTGCCTTGCTCTGTCGTCAGCAGCCGGCTAATGACTTCTCTTTGTGCAGTGCGATGGGCGTTTGTTTCCAAGACTTGAACGCAGTGCGCGCTGCCTCGACCGCTGAGTCGACATCCTCACGTGTCGACACGGAGGATGGGTAGAGAGCCTTGTTGTTGGCCGGGTTGACGCCGTGAAGCACAGATTCTGTGTGGGAAGCTTGCCCGTTGATGATGTTGGAAAAGGTCGTAAAGTCCAAACGGTTGGCGGTGTTTTCTGTAGCCATTGTGTATATACTTGATCCTTGGTCCAGAACCTCGTGTAGGCCGTAAGGATAGTGCAAGTTAGAAGTGTTGCACTGCCAACGGTATCTCTGATGCTCTGGGGCCATCCTCTTCTTGAGGGGCTCCTGGAATTGCACAACCTCGACTAATAAAGCAACCCACCAGCTTCAACACTCAGAGAGTCGAGCCTGGGTCATATCCATCCGAATTTACCTCTCTTGAACGAATCTGTCTTATGGAACATGTATTCCCAAGACGCCTATCCTGCACAGGACCGATATTGTATAAATCACTATTCAGACTGGTTTCCCTCTGGCCCCATAGCTACTGGCAGACGTGAAACTTGCAACACTAACCGCTCTTTTCCCTTTTCCCAATCTTCCCACTCTTTCCACTATCTCTGGCTCTGGCCACGGCCACCATCTCGGTTGAGGAGGTCGGGGAAATAGTTCGTCGGAAGCCAGAGAGTTACTTTTCTGGTTGTCGATAAAATCATACACGGTGACTTCCCAGTAAATGTCTTCTTCCAGCAGCACGAAACGAGCCCAGAGGTCTTCGTCGTTGAGACGCCTGGAGAGTGCTTCGTCGTCGAAACTGAAGGCCGCGGCCGCGCCCCCACCCTCTGTCCTTATGGCTCGCAGATGCGTGGCGAGACTTGAAGTAACATATAACAACAGCGAAGGCCAGTCTTCGAGCTGACGGGAGACATTTGCTGCGGAAATGAGAGAGTTGGCGTATCGTATTGAGGCAGCCGGAGATGCTGGGTTCGTCGGTATGTTTCCGCTGCCATCCAGCTGGCAATGTCTGTATGAAGATCGGCCATGGATATCATGCTCAAGTGCTCAGCTAATGCCTCTTTTTGGCCCTTTTCTGCGTTCAGTGGCCAATGACTCGGTTTTGGGAGGGCAGGCTCGTCTTCGGCGCTGACACTATTCGCACCACTATGCTTCTCTGATGGCACTCGCTCGGGGAATGAGAGAGCTTCCTGTACCTGAACGCTCCTTCTCGCGGCAACTAGATCGTCCAGCTCCAATATCCAGATATAGTCGAGGCATGCTATTGCAATGGTGATGTGGCAGCTGCTAATCGGGTCGAGCGCAGCTGAACTGTCTAGCAAGCGGAATCCACCACCCTTGAGGAAGAATTCCCTGACCGGTTGATGAATGACTTGCACGATATGAGTCTCTCCCTGCTCTAGGTCAACTGATCCCGCTCCGGCACGAATAGATAAATATTTTGCGTCCTCTACTGGTTCCTCGCCCGATCGTGCAGCGCTCACTTCTAGCAAGCCTCCTGAGAAGGCTTTGATCTCCCTCTCAAGATGACCTACGCCCTCTGTGTGATCCATGGACTTCCGCCACTACTTCAGAGACTTTGGTACGAGCGTTTTAATAAATGCGAGCGCGTGGTGCCATTGATGAAGCCGCAAAGGTGTTGTGGACATGAGAGCCCACTAAAATGCTTGTAGAATGTTTGTAATGCTTGCATAGCTTGGCACGTTGGTAGTATGTTGCCTTGGTATTCTGCGCTGATGTGAAACTGAGGCTCGCGATGCCCTTGGGGGACAAGAACTGTAGGGTATTGAGTTGGTGTTTGCAAAGTGATTGGAGAGGATGACTTACACTGCAAGATGCAAAGAGCATCGCTTGGAATACGAATAAGGACAACGACGTGCGACGATCTCCTCCACCTCGGGCAGCGTGGTTCGCCCAATCTATTGGTTATTTCGAATTCGCAGAACGACACAGGCGAGGTTCAGTCTCCCGAATGGCTCGGCCGAGTATATTGCAGAGGACCTGTCCGCGCTCAGTTTAATGAAATCTCGATCGATTCACGAGACTCAAGATCCCTATCGATGGGTCGATTAGAACCGACATTAATTGTGGCCTTAACTACTATTTACTCCAACGCCATACAAGGGAGCATATGCATGGGGCCACCCCCTGATGGGACAACCTATGATTATCTTTCTTAGTTCTGCTCCTACAGCGCCATCATAGTCCGTAGCCTTGAATTGGCTTGGAAGTATTCCTTTGAACAGAGCGAGTGCTTCATAGTGTGCGTGGATTTGCTACCTGTGAGTATGTCTCCTCTCTTTCTCCATTATCGTCGGTTATTTAGATTTTAACCTTTCTAGTAGTGGTCCTCTTCAATATGGGCGGCTCCAACGTGGTGACATTCCGTTCTTTCGGCAAGCTTGTGGTCTCTCACAAGATCATGATAGCTTGAGACGTGTCAACCTCAGCCTTGGATATCTTCGCTGCGAATATAATTATTCCACCTCGCTTGAATATCTGCCACTAATTCTCAACAAGTAATCTCATTCCTGGTATCTAAATAGGCATACAAAGCATTTTCTAAGTACCCGGTCACCTTGTCGCGGAGTTGGGGCAGGCGATAAAGCCACAACGCCCGAGAATATCGGGATTGTTTCGATGGTACATGCGTAAGGATGAGGGGTTGGGTCTCAAGGCAACCATTAGCCAGCAGCGACAAATCAGGGTGTTGTGTTACCACCTATGCACGCAACCATAAGCACAAGAGGAGGGGATGACATGCCACCAAGGCTGGTTGATATGTCTGTAGCCTAGGAGTTCTCTAGCTGACAGAGCTGCTCAGAACTGGGTAGCTGGCAAAACCTGAGTATCCCAGGCTTGTAGTATCACTAAAATAAGGACGTTTGACACTGGGTATCAAACATGACAGAAAGGCAGCATCTCTGCCAGCCTGGCTCGAAATTTGCAGGCTAAGCGCCGAGGCATCCAATGCTACCCACCGTTGGGCTTACCATGCATACTCCAAAAGTGCAGTGGGATTCAGCTGAAAGCCACCCTGGGTGAGAAAGATGAGGTCCTGGTTGTCGTAGTTGCAGCTGATTGGTGCATTCAAGGCCAAGACCAACAAGGATACGCCAGACGCGATGTGACTCGTCAGCAGCCTGGTCAACGGGATTATAAGGACCCTCCCCCGGACGTGTGCCCTTGAACTCTTTTCTCTGTGCGGAAAAACATCTTTGACTTGTCTACGGAGACAGGATACAGGCCATGGGTTTGTTTTCGCCTCTATTGACGGACTCTCGCGCCTTGTCTTTCTTGAATGAGGAGCCCCCGACCTCAGACAGCCAGGACCCAGCCCCGTCGAAGCTCAAGGTAAAACTCCGTTCGTGGATTTGGCTGGCAGCCACCCAGTGTCAAGATGGCGCCATCCAGAGCATACTCCAACGTCTAGACGACACGTCTGAAGAGCCTGTTCCAGTGATCCTCGAGAGAGAAGTGATAGCAACTACAGGGAGAACCTTCTCGGATGATCCTGAGGCAGGGCCCAAGTCCAATCGCTTAGTGGATCTTGGAAAGGAGATTGATGCGACACTTGGACCGGAGGGAGAAGGCATGGAAGATGATATCAAGGTCTTGCGGAAAGCGGCAGCAAACACGTATCGAGACTTGTCGTCTCAAGAAAGAGTTGGGCCTCTGTCAGCTGTCGAAGGCAGATGCTCTGTTCTGTTCATCGCCATTTGCCGAGGTCACGACATTGATGCCGAATATCTGCTGAGAAACCACAAGATCGAGCTGACATTCCAATCCACCAAAAACAAACGAACAGTTCTCTTCCAAGCCGTGGCCCAGAAGAAGTCCAACCTCGTCTCGCGGATTCTTCAGCATCCTTTCATGGCGCCGTCACACTACATCAATCTCGGAGACTCAAAAAAGTTCACAGTGCTGCACCAGATTTCAGGGATGGCGGGCGAGCTTGTTGAGAACGGCGTCATGCTAAAGATTCTTGATGCGATACTTCAATACGGGCCAAATGTTGACGCTCTGAACGAAAATCTGCAGACGCCGTTGCATCAACTCATTGTCCAAGACATTGGCAAAGAGTCAAAGCGCTACCTAGAGCGACTTCTCGATGCAGATGCCGAATTCAACACCCAGGATAATGATGGTACGCTCATAATGCCTTATTACGTTACTGGGCCACTTCTGACGAATACAGGAAACTCTCCGCTGCACGATGCATGCAGGAATCGGAATCGGGCAGTCATCAAGATGCTGCTTGAGCGAGGAGCAGAGCTGGACTGCCTCAACGACAAAGAAGAGACACCCCGGGAGCTGTTCAAGCAAGGCGGCTTGAGCCAAGAGGGAAAAAGGTTCTTCGCCGAGAACCTTTCGTTTCTTCAAAAGGCACCCTTGAGACGCAAGACGGCTGGGAACATACCTCAGAAACCTGCAGAGTACTCTGAGGACATCAGGAGGATTTGCGACAATTTCCCCGTCTACTTCAGATACCAATGGGCGGGACTCAAGCCGAAGCCTGACGGAAGCACCTCCATGTCTTGGACTCCCACGGGAATCAAGGTATCTCACGTTTTATATCGCAAGAAGAGTGACAGTAAACGACTATTAGAAGATGATTCTCCTCAAGAGGAGTCAGATGGGGAGAGTACTAACGATGGGTCTTCAATCGAAGAGCCAGCTGAGGGAGTCACAACCTTTCTTACTGACTGTGAGGCTAATTTTGCATCAAAAGTATGGGAGCGGTTGCTGAAGGAGGAAGCGGATATCAGCATTGAGAAGATTCCAGAATCACCACAAGAAGAGCGTGCCAAGACCAAAGACGAGAGTCAGCAAGAGACGGAACTGGAGAGTAGGAGGGAGGAGAGCATTCGGATTGAACTAACAGAGGCTCAGTTCAAGCAAAATGTCAGGGACAGTTCTTGGAGGTGGATCAACTTCACATCAAATAACGTGGGTTCTTTTGACCTTGAAGGATGATACAGCGCTAACGTTCTGTAGATGACTTGGATCAAGGTAGGATGAGCCAACCAATGTGGTCCTCCTATCTTTATGATGCTAATTTACGCATGCTAGGACTTTCTCATCACCAATATTAGGACCTCTGACGGTGCCGCGGTTGATGCTCAAGCCTGGCAATTTTTCGAGAGCAATATCAGAGTCCGAGAAACCAATGACCTTTGTTCTCGAGTTAGGAGGCCACATGCGAGGGTAAGATGGATGACCATTCAGCTATGAAGCTTTACTCAACTCTTGAGCAGGTCGCCGAGAAGCCCAGTCCCAAAATGAATCGGCCTGCAGGGGAGAAAAAGACCCCAGCAAAGCCGGAGAAGACTACCAAGCCACCGGTCGAGTCGGAAAAGAGGATATCATGGGAAAACGCAGAATGTTTCATCAAGCCAAGTAGCATGGTGTCGCTGGTGGTGAGTTCACTCCCTTGTTGTCAGAAATTTGATCTGCTAATCTATTGCAGATACCATTTCTGGATATCGAGACACTTCATGATCCAGAAACAGAGACAGACAAAGGCGAGATTCTCCACAAGAGATATGAACAGCTCGAGCGGACATATTCCCCCTTCACTGGAATGCTTGGAGCACAACGACCCCAGACACTCGATCAGACAGCCAACCACGCTGAGCAAAGAGACAACACGCTGCGCACCAAAGACCAACAAGTCGTATACCGATGGTTGAAAGACCGTATCGACAAGACCAAAGAGAAATCTCGAAAGGAAGTTCCAGTGGAAGAGATACCGATATGGGCTTTCATCAAGTGGTTGTGGTCTCGGATGCAAAGAAAGGGGAAGACAAAAGTCCGTACAACTCTGGAAAAGGCAAAGAAGCCGGCAAACCTGCCATTCTTGCCAGCTGATAACGGACATGTCGAGAGGCGTAACAACAGAAAGGCAAACAAAGACAAGGCCAAGAAGATCCAGCAGGATCTGTCTCTGAGCTGGCTGATGGTTCGCCAGCTGTGGCTTTGGAAGCTGGATGACAGTAAGCCTCCACCATAGATTCCCTATTCAGCCTTTATGGCTAACTCTGGTCAAAGATACAATAATTACTGCGATACCAGCTCGCAAGAATGAGACGATGGCGGATGACCTATTCGAGACGATCCGCCAAGGCAACTTGGATACGCTTCGAACACCAAGCGACTTGATCAAGCGAATTGTGTTTGAGGCAGTGACACTAGTCAACGAGTTCAAGTGGGCTGGACTTGGCGAGCATGTTCTCGACATATTTGAGGGTCAAATCGGCTACGAGGTACCGTTCTTGCCGCCATGAACAGGACTTTACTAACCGAGGCTACACAGACAGATGAGGAGGCCAGGTTCTTTAAAAACTTCACAACCAATGACTGGAGTCCTGAAGTTAGTAACATCATCCGCCAAGCGGCCGAATCCACCTGGCGAGTCAAGGATATCCGAGACGAGCTCCGTCTCCTTCGACAACTTTTTGAGACGCAACTGAAAGTGGTCAAGGATGTGGCAGAGATTCTCTGGCCATCCAGACTCCCAGGGCAGCCAACTCTCACGAAGGATGTACGAAAAGCCTTGAGAGAGAGCTTTGTGCATGACACCAGCCTTGAGACCTTGATTGAGAGGACGCACCGGATGGACAGGGATGCGTCTACAACCCTTGAAGGAGTAAGTTGCCTCGTCCCTCATTTGCTTATAGGGTTTGTTCCCTTGCTTTTTGGTTGATACTAACAAACCTTCTCAGCTGAGTAACATCATCCAAGCGATGCAAGCCCAAGCATCCCTCAAGGAAGCCGAAGCTGCACGATTCATGAACTTCATCATCCTCCCGTTCACCATCGTTACAGTCATCTTTGTAAGTTCAGCGTCCTCAAAACCTTGCTTGTCAGTGCGGCTAACAGTGTAGACTCCCCTCTCATTTTTGACCAGCCTTTTTGCTATCAACACAAGCGGGTTCCCACACAACGAGGAAGGAGAGTTGAGGTTGACTTCTGGATGGCTTAGCTGGAGAATGGGCAGGTATCCTTCATGTTTAGAGCGTTCTATACTAACACGCGTCTAGTTGTTGGCGAAATTAGTACACTCATTCCTCTGCTCTTGTTGGTGTTGGTGATTTACTACCACCAGACAGAGAAGAAGAAATCCAAGTAATGGATCACCCGTTGTACACTATGGCGGATAGTTATGGAATAACGGAAGGAAATTGTGAATCATGTCTCACTCGCTTCATTAGTATGCTACTTGTCGTTGACACTGTAATAAAGACTTGCTACAACACTATCTGCATGGTATCCCTTCCTCACCACCACTCCCGCGGTCTTTTACGAGGAACAGAAGGAAAATGCACGCTCATGATTCGATCTGTCCTCTTAAGCAGCGTCGATGATCAAGCCCCAATGCACCGCCTCCTTGCAACGGTCCAAATACTGCTGTACCTCATACGCTGTATGCTAAGCATTAATAGAAACAGGAAGGAAGGAAAAAAGGAAAGGAAAGAAAGAAAGAGGAAAGAGAAAAAGAAAGAAAAAGAGGAAGCAGAAATTTTAACCATCCTATTCATTCTCCCCCATCTCGGTCCCTTGATTCAATTCAGCATTTGAATTCTGACCATACACAAAAAAAACACTAGTTGCGCCAAATAGTCCTTAGCTATGGTTTGATCAATCTGGATGCCCCTTTTATTTAGGTGTAAAGTGACTGTCGAGTAGTAGCAAAGTGGTAATATGAAAGGGGCATTTTAGGCCTCTCACAGTAACCTACCCTGTACATTTGTGGCTTTCGACACGGAGTTTATCGTCATTCTAAGCAGTGGGCATCAGCGTTTGTGGCCTATGTGATAATTCAATAACGAGTCGATATTAATGATGATCCTAGAAGTCTCATCAAGACGCCTAGAAGCGCGTCTAAGCCGCCAACATCTTCGGCTAGTTTAAAGACATCCTGTTCCTTCTCACACTTCTCTCTTCAGGGTCCACCGTCTCACTCGAAATGCCAGCTTCACTGGGCCCATAGACCTTTACCAATCCACCTGGAGCGTTAAAGACCGACAAACTGTCCGTCCCAGCAGTAAGAGACACTATGTCTTCCGCAAAAGCCCTTGCTCCATCCCAGCATCTCTTGGGATAGACCTGGTTGTAGTTTCCCCACAGATATGCTGTATCGAGCAGATGCGTAGAACGTCCTTTATATAAACCATCGAAAGGGTTGCCTTCGTTGAAGTGACAAGCGAGTCATCCTTGTACATGGACGTGGCGATGCACTCTCGACACTCCTCGTAGACTTGACAACACCCTTGCGAGGGCCAAACTACCTGGGACAGGAAGCACGGGCAACTCGGAGTTTCATCATACGCACCGCGATGCACGGGAATGACTGAAAATAGGTACTTCATTTTTCAACTAACAGTTGGGCAGTAAGGCTGACAAGGTCCTCGCCTTATTCCAAGTAGGCCGTCTCTGCTCGTGCCACGCAATCGTTTCCATGGACCCAGGCTATTGCGTTAGGAAGGAGCCCTATTTCGCGTTCCCGGAAACGCAACCAGTTTGGGGATAGGGCCCGTTCTAAGTTAGAGAGGAGGGGTAGACATCTTAGAGCTGTTATTAACCTAAAACCAGGAATGGAGCCCATTCCTAACTTGAATCATAGAACAGATTTTCAGTATTCCGTAGTTACATTAGCATTTCATTCCTCTTTTATCAGAGAAGAAGGAATGAGGCGTCTAGCAACCCTTCCATTTTGCCCATAATGTATAGGACTATTAATCGTTAGTCCGCAGACGCATAGTTATAAACTTTTACATACTTAGTCAAGCATAGTGGGACATTGAATTATCAAATTCTAGGCCCAGATTCAGACCACTCTTTGGTCTAGAACTCGCTCTGTCTCAGCTAATAGCTACTAAAGATCCGCATTTTCCAAAGCATATATATAATGGTGGTTCTAGCCTTCTCCGAATCCATACATAAACACATTATCCGCACCTCCTATAGCAACTCAACTCCTCTATCTTTCCTATTTCCAGCAACGCATTTGTTCTCACACGTACTTTCACCGCGTTTTATGATTCAGAGCGTCAACCCACAATGAGCCAGGCAAGCACTGCAGGTAGCGCTGCAACTAACGCTGGTGACCAGGACTGGTCAAGCGCTCAGCTGGTTGAGCACAACTTCACCGGGTCTTCTCTCTACCGCGCCGTCTACTCTACCGACGGCAAGACAGTGCACCATCTCATTGCCCACCGGTCCGCAGCATGGATTCCTTCCGGCTGACCAACGTGGAAAATGGACCGCCTTTACCGGAAACATCGACGATGATGTGATCGATGCTACTCTCAAAGCTCACCCCCCTGCCCAGCTCCCTAGTGACTGGGTCCTTGATGGCACAACCGATATCCAGCAAGGCTTCACAGATGTCGCTCAATCACTGGCTATTTCTCTTCGCGAAGGCGCAGATGCGACGGACAACATCGTCATCCACGCCGAAGACCTCATCATCTACCGTGGAAGCCAGTTTCGATTCCCGTCCAAGAATGTCACCATTTTTGCGCGTCGTGTCATTATTCATTATTGCCCCGCCACAGCCAGGTTGGCTTGACCCGAAAGATCCCCAAGGAATCAATGAACACGTTACCTTCAATTGCGTGGGTGGCGACGGGGACCCGGGAGACACGCCCAAGTCTGCGGGCTCAAACGGCGCCGACGCTGCGATAGACGGTTGGGATCAAACCTCCGCCGCGGCCGGCACGACAAGTGACGACGGGGGGGCGGGTAAGCAAGGTGACGCCGGCGGCACCGTCTACCTCTGCGCTGAGGTGCTATCTCCATGTCAAGATACGCCCAACCTTGCTCTTTCCTTTCTGTGCAACGGAGCAAACGGGGGGACTGGAGGTAATGGCGGCGATGGCGGCAAAGGTGGCGATGGATACAGCGGCGGCCCTCCATCGATGGCTTCCGAGCCCCACGATATCATCGACGGGGCAGACGGCGGAGCTGGCGGCGATGGAGGAGCTGGTGGAGCTGGCGGGAATGGAGGAAATGTCTATGCCCTTTTCATGCAGACTCCTACACCGCCGAGCAAATTCATCACCAGCCTCCCCCTCAATTTTTCCCTGAAAGGAGGGGTGGCTGGTAAACCTGGGACCAGAGGTTCGGGAGGGGGCGGCGGCGACGGCGGCCGTATAACGAATTTCGGCCCAAGAGGCTTCGGGATACCGAGTGATGGCTCTTCGGGAAGCACGGGTGCCGCTGGTAGCGATGGAAAGCATGGGGACGTGAGCATCGATGGTCAGGAGGCGACGGTCGGGAACGGACAGGCCCTCGGAGCCTTCGCCTTGGCCGTCAACCCGGGCCTTCTCCAGATGCTCGTCCGTCGACTCTCTTTCGAATACGACGTTCTCTTCTGCTGACTGGAACGACACCGCAGCCCAGACGGAGCGAAATCTCTGGTCCATTGCCTTTGGGAAGTTCAAGTCCCTTGGTGGTAGTGAGATGCCTCTTGTGCCAGCTACGGACTCGTACGGCCAACCCTTCAACCTCGTCCCCGATATCTCCTTCACCCTTGAACGTCTGACTGAGATCGCCGGCGAGGTCAGCGCCATCGAGGCGGAGAGGTGCAGAAGCGTGTCGTGACTTCACGGTTCAAGATGATGGATAACAACCTGAGTGATGTCGACAGTGTTAAGGCGATTGGCCAGTGGGCTGCCAAGTCATCTCAGACCGAGATACATACCATCATGGT
Source organism: Neonectria punicea (assembly GCA_037954315.1). NCBI lineage: Eukaryota > Fungi > Ascomycota > Sordariomycetes > Hypocreales > Nectriaceae > Neonectria > Neonectria punicea. The sequence continues at coordinate 24,008 of JAZAVJ010000252.1, read as the reverse complement.
CGAGAAGAAGCGGTTTAACCAACTTTGTGCCAAGTACTACCCCCAGGGCGCGCCAAGCAACGTCAAGAATGCCTGGAACGCTCTCATGACAGTGGGCCAAAAGTATCAGAAAGCACTTGTCCAGTATCAGAAGGCTTTGGTGCACCAGGCCCAAGTGGAGGCCTACTTTGCACAGTCCAAGCTTGCGATTAGCCACCTTCAGAGCGACACAAGCACCTTTCCGGGGGTCAAGACACGGCTGTTCAAGCAAATGTACGACGAGTCTTACGTGGTGGAGAAGGCTCGCGTGGTACGCGGCTACCTCAACGCCATACGTGCTATCGTCGCCATCAAGCTGGACAGGACAACCATTACGCGCTCGTTGATTCGACTGATCAGTTGACCGAATGGAAACGATCCAGCGCTGGTGGTCGACTCTTTAGTGGTCTCTCAAGCGCCCTTGTCCCCAACGGCTTCCGTGTCCAGATGATGATGAGTCCCGCGGCGGGTAACTGCTTTAACGGCCTCGGAAGCACCCCCGGGGATATAGCCAAGGCCTTTGTGGATAGCAGTTCAACTACGTTTCTCAATAGTGTGCACCTCTTCCATAAGATTTGCTTCGACCAGTACAGCAAGATGACCGAAGAAGAGCAGGGGAGCATGATCCTATCCGACTTCACGTCGGGACATAGCCACTCAGCAAGGACAGCAGGCATGATCACGCTCTGGCCCGAAGATGCCAAGACTTTGAAATGGGACCAGGGCCTGTTGATTGCGCGACTCAAGGCAATTCCCAATGGCGCCATGTTCATCACGGGCAAGCACCAGCAGGCGATCTGAGGAATGTCAAGTAGCGCCCAGTGGCGGTATATCAGGAAGAACATCAAAGAGTTGGGAAAGGCAGAGGCTCAGTTTCTTACTAGTGGAGGCAGCATCGAAGGCGCTTTTGTGATGCTGGGCAGTCAAAGCCTCATTGGACTAGGAAAGCCAGCGTCGATAGAAAAGGACGGCATGAAGACCATGGTGGTGGCAGCCCTGACGACAGTTCTGCATCCCATCGACGGCGCCAACTTGTGGTCTGTGTCCATGCGGAACGACAAGCCCAATAAGTTGATGCAGTGCAATATAATGGAAGGCAAGCACCCAGCGTTTTTTGGGGACAAGGTGAACAGCGTGATTGGAGAGTCGCTGATGACCTGCACTTACTACCGCTTTGCTGTCTGGAACCACGCTCTACGGGCCGGCAAAACCATCGATGAGTCTATCAAGGCGCAGGATTCAGAGTTCCAAGCCGATTATACTCGAACCGAAACCTGGTGGCGCATGCTGGACTGGAGTGGACTGCCTCTACGGTGGGCTCGCGACTTTCTGGGCGGCAACATGCAGTACGATCGTATCCAAACCGCCACGATCAAAATATCCAGCGACATCGACATGTGGAACAAGTTGAACAAAAAGTGGACTGTCTCGGACGTCATGAAGGCAGCGTATGGCGGCACATTCCCCATTAGCCAGGTCGATACTGGTGGTATCACTGTACAAGCGTGGCGGCTGGGCGTCTTGGGCAACATCGTCTGTCCCGGCACAAACCCAGGTCGACGAACTTTTGCATGGCTCGCAGGTCTACACGACGAGCAGATACTGAAGATGGAGCAGCAGACTCAGCAGATGCTGACCGAGCAATATCAGCCTCAAGCCTTACAGTCCGGCATCAGCGACGCTGTCAACAAGGCCATCACGCAGTTATTCGCATCAGATCCTAAGAAGAAGCAACTGCCTTCTCGTCAACAAGCTGCGACAGTTTTGAAAGATTGGAACTTTCAGCGCAGCTGCTTAGACTGGATACGCAGCAACCTCGTCAGGCCCTTTTATCCCCAACTCTCGTCCCAGCTGCGGATCGACGCCGCCTTCAAGGATACATCATTCCCGGATCTGTCAAATAGTCTTAACGACGTTTTGCATACAACGATTTTCAGCAAATTAACCATCGAAAACGGTGTGGTGGATGAGATGGTTCGCCTTGACACTCTCAATACCCAAGTGCAAAACACAACAATGCCGGAACTTGAAGTACTCATTTCCGCACAGTAGGCTACGGTAGACGACACGCAGGCTGCTGTTAAAGCTCTATCGGACGAGCCCAGTGCCGGGCAGGACAAGCTTGCTGAGGAAGACATTGCGCAGAAACAAGACCAGCTGAGGGAGTTGAATACACAGCTCGACCACCAGCAAAAACTGAGCCAAGAACTGCAAAATCTGAAAAAGATGAAGGGCGATGACAGCTATCTCAAGGAGCAGCAGGAACAAGGGCAGAAGGAAATTAGCAATGCGTCAGACGATATTACCCAGCCGGGTGGGGACCCTTGGACCTGAAAAAGGATGGAATACTAGGGCACGGGTTGAATCTATAGTGTAATCTATTATCAGTCTGGAAGTGGAAACACCCTAATTTGCTGACGAGTCTTTCAAAGTACTCGTAGATTTCCCTTATCCATCCGATTTGCCGGACCTCTATCAAAGGGGTGGGACATAAAGGCTGCCTGATGGCAGCATGGCTTTTGCAATAAGGGCATACAAACCAGCCAGTTCCACTATATGCTTAGAGGTAACCCAGAAAATGTAATAGAAATAGTCCTAAGGCGAACGATTAATAATAGCACCTCACCTAATAAAGGACCGGACGCTTTACATTTCATCTATGTTTGCCTTCTACTTTCCTGGCTCATATTCTATTCTGATCTACTATATCCTATGTACTTTCAGTCAGTCGTTAATATCTGGCCCATAATGTCTAGCGTTCCCAACATACCACTTATTCCTGGGGGGAGGGTGACTATTGGTACTATCACAACAGGCGCCTTTATCTCAAAAACCGGATTTACACGCCTATTTCAATTGTTAGCGCAGCGGTTGCAACAGTTGCAGTAGGTCTGATCTACACTTTCGATATTAGGACCAGTACCAGTGAATGGATTGGCTACCAGGTTCTCGCCAGACTTGCATGGGGCTCGGGATTCCAAGTTCCCATGATCGCCACTCAGGGGACATCACGTATATCCGACTTATCTTCAAAGACCGCTATCCTGCTTTGTAAGTCCTGAACCCTCTTTTTTTGAGATACCCTTTCTTATCATTTCGAACTTAATATTAACCACTTGAGACAGTTTTCCTAATAGCAGGAGGCGCTTTCCTTGTTGGTAACCATACCCTTTATTCCGTTTCTCTATGTCGTGTGCAGTCTACGGCGGTGGGAGGAGGAAACTATGAATCTACCAGAGAGTCAATTAGTCTCGGGGTTGACCAAGAAGACATTGGATACTTCGGCAACATAGCCCTATTCAAGATCTCCTCCACTAACTACGGGCTTTTGTAGCCTCTACCCAAGCCAGGTTTGTTCAAACGATGCTGAAGTAGATGCACGAGATGGCGCCCTAAGTCTCGCAGTCCCAGCTTATCCGCACTAGTGCAATAGATATCCGGCATGTTTTTGACGCAACTCAGATTCCATTTGTCATTCAGGCATATGTGGACGAACTGAAAGTCGCGTTTGCACTTGTGATTGCTTTAGCTGGTGTCGCATTGATTGTGAGCTTGGGATTAAAATGGAAGAGGTTGAATCCCAAAGACTTGATGGGAATTGAGTGTGTTGAGCGAATTCTCGAAATTCTATGGGAGATAATTAGGGAAGAGTCGACTTCCTAGTTTCGTCCATTATGGTTTCAATAGTTCTTTGACGTAGCGCAAAGGTTCCGGTAGCTGTGGGTAGTAATAGCTCCATATGTGTGTTCTTCCTCCACCGCATCCTGTCGGTTTTATACGCCTTGGCTACTGCCAGTAGACAGGCAACTCATGGGTCTACTTTCGAGGAAGCCGCGTCAGCTAGACATCTATAGGGTGTTGATCAAGGTAATGTATAACTCGGATAGTAAATTGCATTGCCATCTTGATAATTGGTCCAGGCTGCATGTCAAGCAGCAACGGCCAAAGACAAGACAGCAAGCTCCGATTACAACCAATACCTGCAATATAAGCAAGAATAAAAATCCCGCGCGGAAGAGATCGCGGAACCCTCTTTTAATGGTGACTGCGCGCCCTGAGAGAACTCGACCACCGAAACGGTACGCATCCAACTCCAAGGTTCGAAGCACCAGAAGTGCGCTCGAAGGCTAAGGGGAACGATCTTCACAATGTAAATAACTGGAAGTGGAAAGCAAGAAGCGGCGGTGGCCGGTTTCTGCTCATCCTATGTCACGACATTGAAAGGCGAATGACAGTGCTATCTTAAGAGGTGTCCGATTTTTGTAAAGGCTCCATCACTAACCTAAATGCGGCAGCGGACTTGTTAGGCCATTCGTTCCTAATGTGACTGGATCATCTGATTTTGGGCTGATCGAGTCATACTAGCTAGTTAAGGTAAGCCTTAGCATGAGAGATAACCTCTCTTATTGGACTACTAACAATTTCGACTTTCCCGGACTTCTTAATAGTGGCAAGAGTCATAGGGCCACAGTCCGTACATTGCGAATGGCGAATGCGAAATCGGGTTCTGAAAGATCTTGCAGAACTCTGTCGCAAACTCCAAAAGCAGCGAAAGTCTGACACTTAATACAATTTCCTTCTCAGTATCATCCCAGTTCCTTCCGTCGACAACTTGAATACGGTAATCGTGAAGTTCAAGCTATCACAAGGGTAAAGGCCAGTGAACAGCCGTTTTGCTTCCAAAGGCGCTACTCTGGGTAAGAGTGATGAAGAGGAAGTGGATGGCGAACACGATGATGGCCTATGAGCTACTCTCACTACCGCACTGGTGCTATCTAACTGGAAGTGGCTTACAGACTCAGTTCTAATTACCCAGCGTCAACGATGACATGGAATACATATATCCTCAAGTATATGAACCACCACAGTGGCGATGAGAGGCGGAAGATGACACCTGACCGCCACCGCCGTTGCCGCCGGAGCTTAGGTCCCCTCAGCCCTGATCGGGCCCGCTCTGTTGTTCCCTATACCATGGGTTTTTCGTGTGTAAATGAATGAGCCATAGTGTGCGTTGTTCAGCATCTTTTGAATAACTTTATACTGATTCTTGATAATGACCAATAGTGATAGACTGGATTGACAGATTCGCGTGTGGAAGGGAAGGCGTACTTCGTAATACCGAACAGAACGACTCTATGACAAGGACGTTCAATATAAAAGGGAGAGTAGGAAGGAGAAAAAGGCCGAGAGAACATTGCACGGGCTTCAAGAGACCGCGGCATAATGTGGAACATGAAGTGTACATAAGCTATAGTTGTACTTTCAGCTCTAGGGCTGCTGAACATTGAAGAGTGAATGAGGGAGACAAATTATAGGGTCTGCATCTATTCATTCCACTTCCAGAAATGAGCCGAACTTTGAGTCTGGATATATTTAGTAAAGACGCGAATGCGGTGTGTTTCCAGACTTAATCAAGTAAGTTGAGTAGGCTACATCATGTCTACGTATCAAGTAACCTTAATAACAGCGCTTCCTAATGAGGAGGCAATCCAAACACCGGTAAGAAACCACAGCTTAGGGGGACAGAACCTAAGTCCGGTTAGCTACATGGGCGAAGGATGTGAATGACGGTGAACGTACTCTTCTGAACTGAGACCAATGAATCCACTCCAAAAGAGCCACTGGGCAACCCAGAGGAGGAACATGCTCATGACCGTGACCACATATAGCTTCGCAAATGCTGTTCGGGACGCCCGGCAATCTGTGCTCTCAACGGGTAGAGTGCCGTACACCGTGTAACTTCCTCTCTCGTTAACCAGCGACGATGTTTCTCCCAAGGCCCTCCTCCCGTCTAACCAATAAGAGGCCAAATTGTGCTCTAACCGTGTCCAATACTCGTCCCACTGGGCCCTCAGCTCTCCCACAATGTTCGAAGTTGTCTGCTTCCTTCTCTGCCACTTTGGTAAACCATCTCTACCAGATCTGGTCAACGTATTCGACCTATATATAGCGTGCATCAAGTGAACAAACACCACGGTAACGATGATAAGCCATAGAAGTGCGCCAGTATACATCATTTTGGCCGCTTGTTCTCTTTCCACGTTCTCAAGCCTCCCAAAGTAGAAGTCGTGCTCTCGACCGTAATTGACGGTTAGAAACATGGTATATGATGATAAAATTTGGAGGATCACTTCCGCAAACAAAGGAGATACGGCCGCGGAGAAATCTATCGCTTCGAATGGTTGGGAACCAATCGGCAGAATCGTTAGCCAACCAAGCCGAGGCATTGAGCACCAGAGGAGCATCAGTTGAGCAATAGGGACGTCTTCATAACCAAGGGTTTTCTGAACAAGAAACCCGTTAACGAAGCTCGCAAGGAGTTGAAGAGTAGCGATTAAAATCCCCTTAAGGAACCAGCCCGACGGGTGCGGGTACCATCGAGAGTCGCGCGCGATTGGATAGATTCCTTTTCCCTTACCGAGGAATGCGGATAGAAGAGTAGCCACGTTGATCAAAGCGAAGCTCCCGAGCGTCCACTCACTTGAACCGCATTCTTCTTTCGGGGTTATGGATACCAAAGGGGAACTAGAGCCACTTTGTGAGTTGTTGGGTGGTTTAATAGTCCATGACCATGGAATCATGTCGATGGGTAAAGGGGAGGCCAATCGGCGCCAAGTGTCTGGCAGACCGTGCCAGTCCTGCAAATTGCCACAAAGATGGTGAAGCCATTCCACATAGTCTATCCGGGTTTCGAAGATGTGGCATGAACCTCGGCAGGAACTGTAGCTAATGTCGCGGCAGAAGCAAGTCCTGTCTACTGCGCGATTGGCTTGGCAGTAACCACCAGAGTCGACCTCGCAAACATCGGTTGCACATTGATCGACTAGCTCCGTCACCGGCGTCGGCATATCCGAGACACACGATGGCCAGTGCCATTCTTGGATGGGAATATACGCGAATCCCATGGTTTTGAGTGCATCCGTCCAGTTGTTAGGTAGGGACGTGGGCCCACAAGTGGCATTTAACCACAGCCTCTTCCTCGTCAGGTCTAACTGCCCTGGCTCTGAACAGGGATCACGTTTCGAATCTGCAGTGAAGGCCTTGCAAAAGCAATCCTGATCAAAATAGTCGCCATATCTGATGATACCCCCAGTGAGATTGTAGCCGACAGTTCCGAGACCTAGAGCCACCATGGATCGTAGAGATTCATTGTATTCCCAAGGACGAGCGGCGTTTCCGATACGTTGTGCAGTACTTGTGAAACTGCAGGATCCCATCACATGTTGAAATGATTCCCTTGATGGAGCAGAAAGCGAGCCCGTTAGGCATGTTGGCGCCTTATAAGTCGCGCTCATGGCCGCATATCCATTACCGAGAGAAGCTGGAGAAAGGATTTGCAGCTCGTTTGCGTCGCCGACATCAACAAGCCACGTTCGACCGGTAGTATCACGAATCCAATGATACAACTGTGCTTTGGCGAGTATGGATCTGCTGCAGTACGGCAGATATTCTTTGATCACATTAGAGGAAAATTCAGAGCTGAGACAGCTGAGTTGCGTGAGCCATTGGTGGTGTGTGCAGATGACTCCAAAGTCCGAGGTGCATCGTTTGTGAGTGCATTTTGTCATGGTGCTCAGCCAGGTGGAATGATCCTGCTGAGCGATGCACTGTGGCATAGGAATCAAGTCTTCAGGGTTGACCCAGCCGTTGAAATTGCGGAATAGGACCGGGATATCGCCTCCACTGGAGTATTCGCTTGCAGTCTGAAGCTCTTGTGGAGTAGTTCTGTTAGCGTCAAAGATGATAATGATGCTGGGAGGCAAATACCTATTGAAGCTACCCCGCAAACCCCAGCCGTCAACAGCACACCACATATACTGGCTAGTTTCATTTTGCCAGTATTGCCGAAGTGCTTTGCGCTTGAAAAGTAGTTTAAAGGATAGTCGCTCTCGTCTTTGGTTTTCTTTCGTTGAGACCTAAGGCTTTTGAGGTGCCGTGATGCTTCTCAGGTGCGGGAAGACGAATACGACGAAGATGCCTAAATGATGACATGGGACAGACTATTCGGTGGAGGATTATCCATTATCCGCCAGGCTTAGAGGTTTCAACAGGCTCATCTCCAGGTACGTCTCACTAAATGCTACCAAGATCCTCCTCTAGCATCTTCTGTTTTCTCTCCTCATAACTATTAGTCCGCACTGTCACCAAGGTAACAAGGGTGCGTTCGAGCATATGTTTCTCAAGAACTGAGGCCCGCGAAGGCGATGCTGGAGTATCGCCACAATCGGAAACATCACATGTGCACAGCGAGGCGAATCCGAGTATTTATCCCAAGCATCTCCCACGTTCGGATCTCGGGCTGCAGCAAGATATTATTAGATAAAATGAATTGGTGGGAACAGCTTGGTGCCAATAGAAGGTCTTGTCTTGTCTATTTTCTAGGGAGAAAGCTATTTATCTCTAGCGATCCTGTTGATCTAGATGTCAGATCTGACCCATCTAGGTGCCGGATTGGGTTGTCTCGGCTGTTAGGTTTGAAGGAACTGTAGCCACATTCCTAGCCTAGGTTCGAAGGAACAGCCTAGACAGAAGCCACAGGCCTGTTCGAAGACAGGGCTTTCCTAGCATACCTATTCCGTGTGACAGATATTAGTGGAGTCTAGGCGTTCTCGACGATGAGGCTGTTGTCATCATTGTCCTCACAATCGATGACGGCATTACCTTTACTGACAGATGCGCCATTGCAAATGGTGCTTGCTTCTTGGGGATGCAGACGGGGGTGTTTTCTGTGGTTAGGAGGCTTGGGCGAAAACGATTGTTTCAACGGTCTCTCCCCTTCGTCTACGTAATCAATAGACCAACTAGAATCTGGAAAAAGTTCCAACGTCATAGGAATGAGAAGAGTCCTACATTATTATAGCGTCCCTCATTTCAGGTCAGCCCATGTATGTCATGTTGGTCCTGACAAATGCGTCCTCCACGCCACATCTTACTCCATGCTCTTAGTCCCCCCCAATTTGTCTTAAGCAGCCGGAACTATCTGTCCGGAAAAGCAGCCAATTATAGGGTTAACTCTCGGATAGAATTCAGCCATAAGTGACGGGCGCATTTGAAGTCCATTCACTAGAGTCTTATTGCAACCGCATCACATGAAAATCGAGAGCCACTGCGTCTCAAAGGTCTGGGCCTCTTTGCGAGACCTGGATTCTAGGAATGTTAGCGCACTGGTATTTCAGCTGGTGTCAAAAAGCGGTTCCCGGCTTGAGCTGTCCCAAAAGAGAAGCCCGCGCGGCACGGCACGACTTTTATCGAGCAAATGTGGCTGGACTAATCTACGCTGTTGCTCCTGTCTCCCTTTTAATGGTAGAAAAGAGGTCTGCAAACGCGCCCAGTGGCTGACTGAAAGTCTCTATGCAAGGTCTAGATCTCAGCTATTGAAATCCCCCTGACATTAAGCCCCGTTGCCTGCTTGTGAACGCCTGTGTCAAGCGGGCTGAACTGAGACATGCAAGTCAAAGTGAGATAGATAGTAGCCCTCGGGGCTACGCAATTGAAGGATAAAAGAAGCCTAACCCCCGGGGAAGCCAGGACCTGTTCCACCTAAGCATATCCTCTTGTTTCTTTGATCTGAAAGTCATCATTATCATGGCCAGCATGTCGGATGCCGGTTCTTTTATCGAGGCTGCGGCTGCTGCTGATGAAGCCAAGAAGCTCATTCTTTGCTTCGATGATACGGGCAATACCTTCAGTGGGACCAATGGCGACACCAACGTCGTGAAGATCCTCCGCAAGCTTGATCGCAATCATCCCAATCAGTTCCATTACTACCAGAGTACGTCGTCCATTGCCTAACGTAGACTTTGCTAACCGCGTGCATAGCTGGCATCGGCACATATGATGTCAATGAGACTTCTATCAACAAGCGAACAACACTTGGCAAGTTTCGCAGTTCAGTTTCCAAAGCTATCGACCAGGGATTCGGCACGACTTTCGACGCGCATATAATTGCTGGCTATCGTTTCCTTATGCGATACTATGAGAATGTAGGCAATGTTCATTCTTTTCAGTGCATTCGCTCACAATCAGGGTTACATAGGATGCAAAAATCTATGTCTTCGGCTTCAGCCGTGGTGCCTTTACAGCCAAGTATCTGGCACGTATGATCAACAAGGTTGGTCTGCTGTGTAAGGGTAACGAAGAAATGGTTCCCTTCGCCTACCGACTTTATGAACGTTCTCTCCAGTGCGAGAGTGCCGACCGTGTTGCGGCGCAGAAAGAAGAGCAGAACGTCTTCCAAAATGGTAGCCCTCATGATGAAGACCCAAGTGAGACTGACCGCTTAATGCCAAACGGGACTGAAGGGTCAGAAGAACAGCATGTACATGATGAAAATATGCTGGCTCGCGCCAGCAAAGTCAAGGAAAGCGTTGAAACAATAGCTGCGAACAAAGAGATTGCAGCCTTTGGACAGACCTTTTGTCGAACCTCTGGAACCTCCTCTGAAGGCCACAGAAACATCCAAGTGTTTTTCCTTGGTATCTGGGATTGCGTCAACTCAGTCGCAGTTGTTGAGAAAAACGCACCAGCTCCTATCTCGGTGACCGGCACAGCCAAACATATTCGCCATGCTGTTGCTGTTGACGAGCGACGTGTCAAGTTCAAGCCTGCACTTCTCGCCCAAGACATTCGAAACAACTGCCATGATGACGAAGAAGATATTCGGGAAGTCTGGTTCCCCGGTAACCATGGCGACATTGGAGGCGGGTGGCCAGCGCTACCACAGAAAAAGCCCAGCGATATGAGGTGGACAGAACGCCTCTCTTACATTTGGAGTACATGGAAGCCCAAAACCCCCGATATTGTTCTCGATGACAACGCTTTGCAGATGAGCGACATGGCTTTGGAGTGGATGATACGCGAGGTTGACCGCGTGGGCAAGAAAGATCCGCGTGCTGCAGTCCATTGGTGCTCCGGCTTTGATCAGTTCAAAGCCAACATGAACCAAGTTGACCAAAATGGTGTCTCTGTCGTGAAGACCGACGTCATCAAAGGGTTCATGCATGACTGCCTTTCTTTTGGGTACGGCACAGCCCTTTTCAAGGTTCTGATGTGGAAATTTCTGGGTGAGTCAGCTCGTGGACCTCGTTCAAAGTATATCAACTGACTGTATATCTGTCTAGAAATCCTACCTTTCGTCCCTCGTTGGGAGCTGAATGATGCCATTAAGGACGCAGATAAGGGATGGGAGCCTTACCGACTATGGCCCAACTGGAGCGCCTATCGCGATATTCCGAGAGGCGCAGTCCTGCACAACTCTCTTATAGAACGATTGGAAGACGTGGAAATTTACTTTCCTAAGAACAACCATGGGTCTCAGGAGCCAGGCAACTGTGGCCAAGGCGAGCCGTGCTTGAGGACAGCCAATGGAAAGCGTGCCGCAATGAAACCGTTCGTGAACCCCCGGGATGAGAAGCATCCGGCCCTGGATGAGAAGTGGGATAAAAGGCATGTTACATGGAAATTTGGCAATTAATGCAGATCGAGAGGAGTTATTATGTTCAATGAGGTAGGGTAAGGCTTAGGGTTATTTGTTTAACCTTGGAAGGTCTTTAGGGTAGTGATTTGTCAATTTTACCTCGTTTTATGTTCCCGCGATATAGGGCTAGCTATGGCTCCCTGCAGCGCGCGGAGTGGTTCTGGGTTGAACGGGTTCCTGTAGCATTTCCAAGTACTCGTTTTACGCGCTTAGAGCTGTCTCATTAACATCACTATAGACACAGGAAGATGGTGAGCGTTTAAAGGGAAGTTCAAGCTACTATTAATCCTAAACAGACTAGTTGGCCCAGTAGTATGGTTTTCAAGGCACTATCAGTGTGGCAACATGTTGGATCCTCAATTAGAATTGACCTTATTTTGACCGCAACTATCACCTAACCCTCATAGGCTTTCTATAAAAAGCACTCAGGGTTAATGTCCCCTATATACAGAGTACTAGACATAGCATCATCTATTCGCTCAAATTGCGACATCTCTCGCCAAGGAATTAGCATATTTGCTCAGGTATCAGATCAGATACGGAATTCACCACTTGTGTTCAAAATCACGTCACGAGTCCCATCACAGCACGCCATCGCCCCCCGCTTCTTAGGCCACCATTCCCTGATTTGTAGAGCGATTGAGGTAAATCTTGACTTTTGGATGTCATCGAGACGTTGAGACTAAATTAAAGCCAAGAGCGTTGGCTGTTGACTATCCCTTTATCTGAACGCGGCTTGGACTTAGGGCGAACTGGTATGAAGAGTAGCCCGCCTCGAGCAAATCTCCCATCAAATAGGTCTTCAAAGGTTCGATCGAAAGGGTTGACATGGAGAAATTCTACAATTCGAAAGAGCGAAGCCACAGTTCTACCAAGTCCTCTTTTAGTCAGTAGCGTCATGCAAAAGATGTTTTTTCCACATGGCATCCTGCTTTAATCTAGCACATCATGCTAAGTCGGAGACACTCCGACTGCTAGTTCTTGATGCCAAGATGCTGCTACTATCTAATCAGTCGCGTCAACTGGTCGCTAGATAATGCCATAAGTAAATCCAGGGGTCTGGGTTGTGCTTGGACATGGCGCAATACACACCGTCGGCACTTGGCAGGGAACTATGCGCCGATTAAGATGGTTTAGGAAATGAGTGCCGTTATGGATAGACTTGATGTCGATCGCTTAAAAGAACCCCGTCGCACCACGTTGAGAATTTCCATTTGCGGTTCCGTTCGGCAGGCCGTTTCATTCATAAACAAGCTCAATTAAGGTGCTTGCTCGCCTGTTCTGACGAACTTGAGACCACACCTGCAAGCCAATCCACTCAGAAGCATACACCCCGTCAAGATGCCTGACCTAGAACGGAAGAAGAAGTGGTATCACCTCAAGTGGTTCTCTGATACGGACACAGCAGAGGAGCGCAAGGTCATCATTAAGCTGGACGTTCTTATTGTCCCTTACGCTGTGCTTGCGTATTGGGTCAAGTATATCGATCAATCCAACCTAAGTATGCTCTTCAAGCCACAGACTTCATTCTTGGGTTCACTAACAATCTATCAAAGACAATGCCTACGTTGCGGGTCTCAAAGAGGACCTTGGATTCGAGGGTAACGAGCTCGTTCAACTGCAAACATTCTACCTTATCGGCGCCGTCACTGGTCAAATCCCATTCTTCTTTCTGTTGACATATGTCCCAATTCATTGGTTGATCCCGTTTCTCGATATTGCCTGGGGTATCTTCACTCTGCTGCAGTATCGAGTCACCGGCTATGCCGAGCTTGCGGCGTATCGGTTCCTCGTCGGATGGTTTGAAGCAGCATTCTTTCCGGTGATGCACTATCTCTTCGGTAGGCATACATACTCGTATCACTCGATTCATACCTGATTAGTGATAGGCTCTTGGTACCGTGGAGACGAGATTGCTCGTCGAGGCGGTGTCTTCTACGTTGGCCTCTCCTTAGGCACCCTGACAGCAGGTTTTATCCAGGCTGGCGCGTCCTCCCGGCTGGAGGGTGTCAATGGACTCGAGGGCTGGCGTTGGATGTACATCATCTGCTCGCTCATTACTATCCCGATCGGCATTCTAGGATATTTCGTTCTTCCTGGCACTCCTGATCAACCGAACCGCCGTGTCTTGACCCAACACGATATTGACGTTGGTGAGAACCGGTTAAAGCGAGCAGGACACCAATCCCACGGAAAATTCAGCCTTCGCGACTTGAAGGCAGTGGTATTTAGGTACCAGTTCTGGGTCATCATCCTTGTCGATGTGCTCTTTTGGAACGCCGGCATCCACACCAGCTCCGGCAGCTTTTTGCTCTGGATCAAGAGCCTGAACCGGTATACCCCGGCTCACGTCAACGAATTGGGCACTATCGCACCTGGTCTTGGCATTTTCTATACGCTGTTTGTATGCTTTGCCTCTGATCTTGTTTTGGGACCTGCTTGGGCGATTACAATGGCCCACGTATGGAACATAATCGGCCTCATTATCCTAGTCATCTGGAAGGTGCCAGAACCAGCTAAATGGTTTGCGTTCTCGACCATCTACGCGTCATACTCAATGTCTAGCGTTTTCCATGGATGGGTCAACACTCAGTTGCGCTCATCGCCTGCAGAGAGATCGTTTACCTTGGTATTGATCAACGCCATCTCGCAGTCATCTACGGCCTGGACACCGCTATTGGTATTCCCGACTGTGGATGCACCCCGGTATCCCAAGGGCTTTGCATTCACTTTAGGGTCGGCCATTCTACTTCTCGTGGCAACGCATGCACTACGCTTGTATTTGAAGCGTCGGGAGTAAGTCTTTGTTTCCTGGTACCTGTCATGTAGGCGACACTAACAATGTCAAAGTCCTCAAGTCGAACACCCAACGGCTCTACCTGACGAAGAAGAACGACCCGTCTCCCTGGCTGGAGATGTAAAGAGTCCACATGCAAGGGAGGCTGGTAAGGGAGAAGCGAGCGAGTAACATCAGAAAGCTCAGAAGCTGCCATGACACTAGACAGACTTTGGATGTAAAGGAGGGTAGGAATAGGAGCTGCATCCATAGAACTTAAATGAGGTGTGTTTTTTTGGCAGTTGAAAAATGAAGCTGGAGGGCTGACTGATTTACGAAGTTACAATTCTTGCATCATGTGCCATTGTCCTGCCTAAGTTAGACTACATCTCGCAATCATGGATCTTGACTGGAATCAAGCCCTAGCAATTGATCCGGGCAAGAACGATATCCCTCTCGGACTTGTGGTCTTGTGGTCCTTTAAGAAGGGAAACCGTGTGAGACAGTCTGAACGCCAGAGGAAGTACCAGAACCAGCCAAGCCAAACTAATTCACAGTGGTGGGTGGCTGGGTTCCACTAGCCCAGGAATACCCAGAACTCATTGCCAGTGAAGGAGCCCGCAGTGTCCGAGACGGCATCATCAGCAAGTGGGCGACTAGTGAGGCCATGCCGAAAAGTAAAAGTACCTTGGGCCTCATCGATGGTGGCCCAAATCCAGACGTCGCTCCCCAGAGTTTTGAGATCCAAGCCCGTTTTCGTACCTTCGCCGTGGAAGCGGTGTAGGTGGCATCGGGGATGGCTCTGGCGCACTACACAACCGAGGCGAGGAACCTTACAAGCCGCGTCGTAGAGGTCGGTACCGGCAGATTGTTGGAATGGACCAAGAAACAGTATGATACTGCCAAGGCAGCGTATCCTCGAGCAACATGAGAGTCTGGGCGAACGGCAAGGAGGGGACGAGGCTAGCTAGAGAACGTGCGGCTCAGCGATGGGAGGAAGCAATTAGAAAGGCCAAGGAGGAGGCGGAACTCCTAGAAGCAGCTTAATGTGGTTATGGTCCCCAAACAGGATTTCTCGGGCCACGACGCATGATGTTGACAAAAATAATGCGGTAGGATATTACTGATGCCACTCGCTTCGTCATCAAACCAAGCCCTCGATATCATGTGGTTTTCTGTCTACATGCTCATATCGCGAAGCAGTATTTCCCTCTACCCTAGAGTAGCAGATATATTTGACTTGCGCTGTGAAATCCCGCACATCAACGTTCACTATATTTTAGTTGTAGAATAATGACGTCTCACTCGAACGCGTTTCCGTATTCTTCCCTAGGCTAGGCGTCCTTTCGTCCGAGACCCTGCGCAGTGCCTTATCGAGGAGGCTTTGGCATTAGAAGATATGTGCTCTACTTGATGTTGTTGGCCGGTAGAGTGATGCGTACCAGACAATTCCTGTACTGCGTGTAATACCATTCATAGGCCCGGGGATACTTTCGCGGAGCTCCCGAGTAGTCACATTCCGGTCTCTACTTCAGGCGTCAACAGCGGCAACAGAGTTCGGACCCGCGTGGATACATTCCGAAGCCAATTATGGCCTGTTTATCTTCATTTCTCCTTGGCTACCTCAATTTTGACAAGAGAACAAGTCTTCTTATGAACAGACTGTAAAGAATTCGATGTTCAATATGTTCAATCTCTGGTTTGCGAATACCACACCTCGGAAATGTTTGAGTCTCACTCTCTCTGCAGGAAAACATTGCACTTCAACTTGCTCTAACCTCTTGACTTTGTATCATATCAGCAGCCGTAGCTATTTCACCGCGGTGAAGTAATGTATTAACAAGAAGCAATCCAACACACATTCAGAACATCTGATTTCAGGCCCTGGGGTACGGGGCCCTGAGACCCAGGCTCTTCGAAGGGAGAACACGAAGCTGGCCTTATGCACCTCGCAAATTGAAAAGTCAAACTGAAGAATGCGTTGTCTATTTACCTTTGAACTTCTGCCCTACTAGTAGCAGAGTCCCCCTTCTAAGCCTGAGAGTTCGAGATCCAGGTCTGCCATTGCATGGCTGGTGCCCCAAAGAATCACCAAGTAAACCCTACAGTTCCCATTTGAAGCAAGGGGATCATTAGACGAGATGGGGGAATGTTTGGTAAGCGTCTGCTCCTGTCGCACGAAAGTAGATGACGCTAATAGAAGCGAGGCTGTTAAGCTACATTGTTCGGCAAGCTCCTTCCAACGAGACATATTCTTGAGACACTAAGTGGAGAGAGATAGGTACGTGCAGAGAGTCGTGCCTATCACAATTGTGCCACAATAGAGCATTATCTCTTTGATAGAGGGGCGGATCGGACTTCGTATATCGCCATCAGACGCATAGAAGTCCGAAGAATAGTGGAAAATGAAGAATGAGTGCCAAACAAGAACCCTGGATACATAGCCATACCACATAAATGCCCTCACTCACCGTTTGTAATGTGCCGCAGCTGTGAGGTCAGATACGTTTGGCGGCAATGCCAAATAGGACATCACTACACGTCGTAACATTTCCATCAGATTACGCGGCCGGGTTATCACACCCCTGTACAGCTGAGATCAAGCGGCAGGTAGGTCCTAGCCCAGCGTAGGGAGTCAAGACTCAACACTTAGGCTATGGGTAGTGCCTTGGCGAGAGCGGAGCTCCCGTCCTCCTCACTCATTAGCTGTGCGTTTTCAGGAAGCTAACTGGTCGGGGCGTCAGCCTAGTTTATTATATACCGTTACAGTACCGTCCTACGCAGTAGTAGTCTATTAGATTTGAGACACCAACCCGCCGCTTTTCCCTTACCGGCCAGAAGTTGTGGAGTACAACTAAGCTACGTAGAGAAAGAGTGGACTTTCACATTGTGCTGCACCTTTTGACGAAAAGGAAGGAGATATGAAGGTCAGATTGGCTTCAACCCGTGGGAGTGAGGTAGCAGAGATCTGCTGGGCAGAATAACTGAGTGGGTTCGGAATGGTGCATATGCAGTAGGTAGTATCTTGCCAATTCAGAATCCTTATGGGAACATAAGGCTCAGCTGCGATGCTGTTAGAATGATTCACTCGCTTTTGCGATCGGCAAGAATCTAAATTTAATGTGCGGGGAGCTTTCGATGAAGAGGGAGGTTGGGCAATGTTTCTCCATCGACGGAAATGCGAATCACTTAGCGTGGCAGGGTACAAATTGAGGGAGAATGGGTTTGCTTAGTATGGAGATCATTAATGGGATTAGTTTGTGAGGTGCTCCACTAACTGACTCGACGCGATAGAGTCAGTGTATCCAACCCCAGGCAATATTCCTAACTAGCGAATAAATATGGTCCAATCTGATCAAGTATAAGACGCCCCTAAGCTATTAAGGCAAGCTAGAGGTAGAACCTGAGCTGAGCCAGGACACATGCCAAAGAGAAAGCCGCGAAAAGGGATTTCATGTCCACAAACACCGACGCAGACCCGGCGACTTGAATGGCACTTGGTGTCGCAGCAGCTGTCTCCTCCGAGGAAATAGACGATGAACCGAGTGTGCTGAATGTATCGTGGGCCGAGGAAGTAGTGAATGCTCCAGAGTCTCCCTGCAAGCCCCCTGACGATCCGGGTGTAGAGTCATTACCGGAATCCTCTGAAGAGATTGTTGTGGGCTGGGGAGATGCAGAGTCCACAGACTGAGTACCGAGAGATTCAGAGCCGGGAGATGTAGAGCCAGAGCCAGAACTAGAGCCCAAGACAGATGATGCATTGGTAGACGTAGGAGACGTAGGAGACGTAGGAGACGACACATCAGCAGATTGTGAGCCGGAACCAAATGCTGAGGACCCAGAACCAGAGCCGCCAGAGGCATCGGTTGCAGTAGGGTCAGGTACATCAGAAGATGCAGCAGAAGCGGCAGGGCTTTCACTGGCGGGTCTAGTCTGAGTGACATGCGAAGTTCCACCATTGACCTTGGTGTAGGTGGGGACATCGACCGGGCCTCCGGAACTCACAACCGTCTCGAGAGGGAGCGTAAGAACAGTTGTCACCACGCTTGGTCCGCAGTTGGTACAGGCAACGGCAGACGTGGTGAAGCCAGGTGGACACTCGCTGGGGTCCAGCGGCCTGCAGGGCGACCCCGTAGTTCCCGGGCAGGGAATGGTGACGGTGTATGTATGCACGCCAAGCCCATCGGTGCCAAGGGTTGGAAAAGCGGTAGTGTAGATGAGCGAGCCGCCTTCTCTAGACACGCTCGGACTCTGGCCACCAAGGGTGGAAGCCGGAGCGAGGCTGGTGAACGTGACAGGAGGGAGGGTGGAGGTGGAAGTGCAGTCGTCCTGGTTGGTGGCCTCTCTCAGTACAAAGGGCAGGCGAGCGGCCAAGCCAACTGCGGGGAATGAACGAATGAGTGTGGGAAGTAACATGGTTGGAGTAGAACGAGTGATGAGGATCAAGATGGTGCTGACTGTTGAGGACGAGGATGACTGGGTGAACGAGAAAGGATGGTAGAGGCACCATGAACGATTTATACTCCTTGGAAACCATCTCTGTACGTTCCGACACGATCAAAGGGACGATCGAGGAAACGAGAAGCTCAAGTCATCGACCAGAGGAATGCTGGAGAGTCGCTTCATCCTACTACTTCCGGCGAAGAACACAAGCACCCCCTCGAGAACCGCATGTGTGTCTTGAGCCTCGCTTACACTCATGAGGCACGGAAAGCTTCACTTTCACTACCACAGCTCACCGGATCTGGCTTCCGCAACAAGCTTACACGTCGTTATGAAGAGAGTGCTCGTCCTAGTAAGACAAGTCCATATAGGCTCGTGCAGGGGTGTTGAGCAATGCCAGCTGAACCAAGACACTATCGAACCTTGTATAAAGAGTACTAGGTTATATTTGACTGGAGGACATACTCCTTTTGAGAAGGAGCATTCGTGTACTTCGTCCATAGAAAGAACTACGTCCAGTCTTCAGTATGTGTCTTCTGCTTTTGTCTTATCGAGGTATGGATGTCAGCTTCAAGGACATGCACAAGCACTCGTCTCAAATTCGAGCTCACCGGGAATCACGAACACACTCCTATGAACCAAATCCACCGGAAAAGTCGCACTAGGTAGGGGGTGACCCATACGACTATCACTAAATCGATGCCGCAATATTTTCCCAGAACCTTGTACCACAAATAGAGGTGAGTGGAAAGTAGTGTTGGAGAGCATTGGGACAGGCCTGGACTCATCATGAAGGTTTGAGATGCAAGCGAGGGTCTGGGCCAAGACAAGTTCTGGGCGAAAGGGATGAAGAGTCTTGCTTTGAGCCATCATGCCATACCGAGTTCCTCGGTTAGAATATCGCGCCATGGCGAACTCTCGCTTGAAGCCAAGATGCATTCCTGAAGGCCTTACGTTCAGTCCGAGTGAAGTTTAGGAACACTTTGCGGATCGAGACTCGTCCAGATGTAGACAGAGAAGAATGAAGACGACAAATACTCATCAAAGTAAGGTATGTGTTACATGGGACATGACGTACTCAGCAAATCAATCAACACAGGTGGTTTGTATAAATATTGTATCTGCTCTGCATCTTGTCCTACCATTCATCATCAAGCCTTGAGCGCTGACTTCTACCTCATTCGTTTACCCCATCCAATTCTTCATCCTCTTTTCAAACCACCCGTTCGCTACCCTAGCAATGCGTCTACAAAGTCTTTCCGTTGGAGCATGGGTGTCCTGCCTTGCTTCGGGAGTGTATGCTCAGGACGATCCTGACTGTCCAGACGGGCGGAGCCTTGTCGAGGTGCAGCCTGAGGTCATCATTGGCCTCCAGCCCATCTCCATCAGTACCTTTATTCCGTCCAACACGGTGCTCACTATTGGTGGCGCTGTAATCGTGATCAGCAATGCGCCTACCACGTTGGTCACTGACTTTACCCTGACTGACACGTCTACGAGGTTCTCTACTGGGTATGTCAAGATTGGGGCCGTCTTTCAGTTACACCACTAACTAACACGACTTACTCTTAGAAACCCTGAGCCTCTGTTCACTGGGCCCTACACCACTGTCACCAGCGCGGGTGATAGTGACTCGCAACCGACAACTCTCACCCAAGCCCCTTCCGGTACGGATACAACTGGGACAGTCATTGTGGTTAACCCTTCTGGAAGCTCGAGTGGTAATTTCACAGGGCCTTATACCACGGTAACTAGCGCAGGTACCAGCGGATCCCTGCCGACGACCATCACCCAGGCTCCATCTGGCACGGATGCTACTGGTACAGTGATTGTGGTGAATCCTTCTGCGGGAAGTAGTGGTATCTTTACTGGACCACTCACCACTATTACTAGTACTGCTGGTACTGGCTCTCAACCAACAACCATCACCCAAGCCCCATCTGGTACGGATCCTACCGGGACTGTCATCGTCGTATCTCCAGCTTCAAGCTTCACAGGCCCATATACAACGATCACTGGTACCAATACTGGTACTGGTACTGCAACTCTGACTATACCTCCATCTGGCACCGGGCTCACTGGGACCATCATTGTGCTTGAGCCCAGTACGACTGCGGCAGCTACTGCCTTCACAGGCCCATATACAACGATCACTGGGATCAATACAGGAACTGGTACTGAGACTTTGACGATGCCTCCGTCCGGCACAGATTCCACCGGAACTGTCATTGTACTAGAGCCTGGTACGATTGCGGCAGCTACTACCTTTACAGGCCCATTCACCACTATAACTGGGATCAATACAGGAACTGGCACTGCGACTTTGACGATGCCTCCATCTGGCACTGGGCTCACTGGGACCATCATTGTGCTTGAGCCTAGTACGATTGCGGCAGCTACTACCTTTACAGGCCCATTCACCACTATAACTGGGATCAATACAGGAACTGGCACTGCGACTTTGACGATGCCTCCGTCCGGCACAGATTCCACCGGAACTGTTATTGTACTAGAGCCTAGTACGGCTGCGACGGCTACTACCTTTACTGGCCCGTTCACTACAATCACTGGTATCAACCCGGGGACCGGGACCGCTACCCTGACTCTGCCTCCTTCTGGCACAGACTCTACTGGAACCATAATCGTACTTGAGCCCAGCACGACGGCCGCAACCTTCACTGGGCCCTTTACCACCGTCACGGGAGTCAACACCGGAACTGCAGCGACAACGCTGACGCTGGCTCCTTCAGGGTCTGATCCCACCGGAACCATAATCGTACTTGAGCCCAGCACAACGGCCACTACCTTCACTGGGCCCTTTACCACTGTCACGGGAGTCAACACCGGAACTGCCGCGACAACGCTGACGCTGGCTCCTTCAGGGTCCGATCCCACCGGGACTATCATTGTTCTCGAGCCTAGTACGACTGCAACCGCCACTACCTTTACAGGACCTTTTACAACTCTCACCGGTGTCAATAGTGGAACGGCATCTACGACTCTCACACTAGCTCCTTCGGGAAGTGATCCAACTGGAACTGTTATTGTTCTTGAGCCCAGCACAACTACCGCGGCTAGTACATTTACCGGACCCTTTACAACTATCACTGGAATCAACACTGGAGCCGCTACCACTTCTATCACGTTGGCTCCCTCTGGATCTGATCCTACTGGCACCGTCATCATTCTGGAGCCTGCACTTGCGTCCACCACTTCAGATGGCTCAAGTGAAACACCTGATTCGACTGCCACTATAACAATCATCTCTGCCACGGATACATCTGCTACAGATACATCTGCCATAGATTCTTCTACTACAGATGCTTCTGATACGGCTTCCTCTACTACGGATTCCTCTGCCACAGACACATCTACTATAGACACTTCTAGTACAGACACTTCTGCTACGGAATCCTCTCCTACAGATTCATCTACTCTGTTGGACACTACTACAACGTCAGCGATAGATGAATCATCCACAGAGACAACATCAGCTGCAGAGACTTCTACCATAGATACTTCGGTTACAGATACTTCGGCTACCGATACTTCGGCTACAGACACCTCTTCGACAGACACCTCTTCGACAGACGAATCGTCCACAGAAACAATCTCAGCTACGGAGACTTCGACAGACGCCTCGACCGAAACTTCTTCGGAATCCACAACTCCATCAACCACCACCGCCCCAGAAACCTCTACAGCATCCGAATGCATCCCGTCAGCTACCACCACCACGGCATTTTGTGACGTAGCACTCCCAGCCGGCTGCTCGAGCCTCGAATCGACAAACGGCCTTGCTTTAGTGCCCGTCATCGCAAGCTGTACTCTTGCTCTCGGTCCCTTCGCCGTTGGAAATGTTCTCACCTGTCTTTCCACGAGCGTTTCAATCCTCACGGCTGGCTCAGACATTGCCGACTGTATTCTGACCGCTCTTGAAGGTGAATGTATCACCACGCTTCCAGAAAGCTGCGCGAATCTCGAGAACTCTAACGGCTTGTCTCTCCTGGTTGATGTTCCAACTTGTGCGGTTGCCTTGGGTCCTTTTGCGGTGGGAACTGCTGCTACATGTCTGGCAACTGGCTCCATCACTTCATCAACAGAGGGAGTAAGCATCGTGGAGTGCTTGAACATCGCTTTCGGCTTTGAGTCCGGAACCGGCACTGTTACCGGAAGTGCGCTATGCGCCACGACAACTGCGACGCCCACCGAGACGGCAGTCTGCGCCACTATCCCAGAGCCGTGTGAGGACCTTGCATCAGTCGACGGGCTTGCCCTTATTGCTGCGATTCCTTTATGCACCACTGCACTCGGAGGGTTCGCCACTGGAAACGTGGCTACTTGCCTGGGTACGGATCTTATTTCAGAGAGTTCCCTCGGTGAGACTATTGTGACGTGTCTCAACGATGCCCTTTCGGAGACTTGCATCTCAGCACTTCCTCAGGCGTGCCTTGATCTCGAGGACGACACTGTCATAGAGCTTGCCGTTGATGTCCCCCTTTGCGTGGCAGCTCTCGGGCCATTCGCAGCTGGCACCGCGTTGACTTGCTTGACTTCTGGACTGACAAATGGAAATTCGATAATTGAGTGTTTAAATGCTGCACTTTTCAATACATGAGTTGCATCTTAGTTAGTCTATAGTTTATAAGACTATATAATATAAGATTACTTTATAATTTAATTACCTTTCTATTATATTAAACTTAGGAGCTAATATTTCTTTAGAGTCTTAGAATTATAAGTAACTTATTAATAGGCTTATATTAGGTTAGGGCTAGATATAATTAAATAAAGAGAGTAAAAAAGAAAAGAAAGAATAGAATAAAGAGTTGAGAGATAAGAGATACAGAAGGATAGAATAAGAAGAAAAGTTAATAACTAATAATAGGTTATAAAGGAACTAATTATAAATCTATAATTATTAAGAGATATATACTATTTTAATATAATTAGTGCTTATATTTACTATTAGCTGCTAATCCTAGCTGATCCTTACTTAAATTTACGAATAAACTTAAGTATAGCCTTAAATATCTAATTAGTAGCTAATTAGATAATAAAGAGCTATAGGTAAGTAAGGTAGGTAAAGGGTAAGAGAAAAAAGAGAGAAAGAAGGGGGGAGGGAGAGAGAGGGAGAGAAAAAAAGGAAGAGAGAGAGAGAGAAAGAGAGAGAGAGAAAGGAGAGAGTAGTTCCTTTATCACATTTAGGGGCCATTTCCTAGACAACGCGACTTTCCCTTCTTCCTCAGACCACATCGCCAGCCCTATGACCACGATCCCGGTCCCCGGGACCCA